>JAYMFT010045866.1:0-30018 GCA_038088735.1 Panulirus argus | reverse complement strand
CTCCCTCCCTCCCCCCCTCCCCCCCCCTCTCTCTCTCTCTCTCTCTCTCTCTCTCTCTCTCTCTCTCTCTCTCTCTCTCTCTCTCCCCTACTCTTTAACCTCTTGAGCACGACGGTACGACCCTTGGGTATGATGGCAATCATACCCAAGGGTCGTCCCGTGGTACTTAGGGGTTTCGTTAGGTCGTGTTGAAGTGGTTTTGGCAGGTACTGGCTCGCTTTTAGCTTACTTCTTCCTTTCTCCTCAGTCTAACCTTACTCTATCCTTTTCCCCCCTCTTCCTCCTTCCTCTACAGTGAAGGAGGACGAGGAGGACCACCTACCAGCCAAGGCAGGGAGGAGGGGCGGCCACCTGGTATTAACATGGTGTAGTCTTCGGGGCCCAGGCTGTTGGAATTGGTCGCTCGTCGACCAGGCTGTTGGAAGCTGCAGCAGCCCTCAGGACCACATAAGGTGACCCCACACACACCCACTCCATCCCCTACGCTTGCCCTGCAGTGTTTGTTTACCCCTAGGTGATTCAAGCGCCAGCGTCGGCCCCACGTACATTTTAGGCCACCGTCAGGCACACTCCTGCACACGACCCAGGGCACAGTGCTGCCGGTCGTGGCACTGTTGGTTGTCCTGAGGCACTGAACGAAGGCCAGAAATACTTGTGAACGACGACCCAGAAGAACGGTGGGCGACAACATAAGGGCCTGGCGACAGTTAGACAGTCACACAGACAGAGAGACAGACAGATATCTTAGTAAAGTCACACGTATACGTCATGACCACCCATAACATCCATCGTGTTTACAGTCAGCGTGGGAGGGGGAATGAGAGCCAGGAAGTGCGGGTCGTCCGTTCATGAGAGCGTTCAGACTCCCGCAGGTGGGGCGCTGTAGGCGACGGGGAATAGGAACTGCGCCACCGTCATCTGGATCAATGAAAACCCAAGGAAAATCTCGTCAACCAAAACATCAAATACATTTTAATGACCCAAGCACAATTGGTATTCTATTGTGACGTTCCTGTAAGGGAATACATATAGCCACAAACCACTGGGTCTTTCCGAGGGTGTTCGTGACGGAAGAAAGAGATGAGAATATAGAAACTGGATTCCTTTAGAAACAACTCACCCCAGTGCCCATCTATAAACATTTCCTGGAATTTCAATTCCTTTTTGATTAAACCACAGTCTTTCTCCTTCACATTCGCCCACATGAAACCTGGACTTCCAAGTAATTTACATGTCTGCAGCGTCAACGATGTCACTGAACATGTTTCAATTGAAGGATATAAGTGGGACAGAACACTTGAGTGGCCCAGACAGTCGTTGATGAGATGTGACGTGTGTCTGTTAGGTGAAACATGGCGTGAGGCGTCAACATGATATGTTCCCATCAACACTCGTGTTCATCCGACGGTCCATGCGAGACAGCCAGGAATGAGGGCATCAGCGAGACACAATGAGAGCCATACAGGTCCAGTGTTCCCCTATCACACGAGACGAGACGATGACATGAACAGATGGTAATTAGCTATTAACCTGATGTAGTTTTCGTGTTCCTCACTTAACAGTCATCTGTTATTTGGATGAATAACAGGCCATTTGATTCTCTTGGACTTTTAACCTGCAGTGATTTCGTAAAAACTAGGATAAGGTCCAAATGAAGGTATCGCCAAGAGAGACCACAGCAAAAGACCCTGTAACAACTCCTAACATACCCCAACACTAGTCAACATCCATTGTATACTTCTAACATCCTTTACCACTCGTTAACATCCTGCACAAACATCTGATATCTTCTAACAATCGTCAGCATCCTGTACAAACATCTAGCATCCTTCCCCCCCGAGTCAGCCACTCCACTGTGCCGCCCGTCTATCCTTACTTTGAGTGCATTCCGACACTTCCACTTACATAGTGTAGTGTCTACCACATTCGCTACCAATCTCACCAACATCCTCGAACCCTCATCAACATTCTTCAGTGCCTCCTACACTGCCTGTCAACCTACAGAAGTCCTCTACGTGTCCCGTCCCGTCACGTCCCCGCTAAGCCAGGGGCCCAGCAGGCCTCAGCACCCAGCGGCAGTGAGGCCAGCACCCGTTCATCACGCCCAAGTAACACACACACATAAAAAACCTGAAATTCTATCTTGAGGCCAATTCCTCTCCCCTCAAAAGGAGCTGGACGCGATCACGATGGGGTCAAGGCGGGTCAACAAGGGTCACCAGAGGTCACTGCACGGAGGGAGGTGGGGGGGGGGAGGGGGAGGTAGTGTGTGATGTAGTGATAAGAAGAAGGGAGAGGAAAGGAGAGGTGGAAGAGTTGATTAATCAATTTACCAGCACGTTCCAGGGAGAGGGATGACACGTCAATGCATATAAGCCAGAGAATGAAACAACAAAGAAGAAAAAGTGGAAATTTACGGGAAAAGAGACGGAAATATATAAAGACGAGATGAAAAAGGAGGAAAAGAAAAAGGAAGGAAGAGAAGGGGAGAGGTAAAGGAGAAACAAACAAGCAGCAGGAGCGCCCTGCACCATAGCACAGCGGTAACATCTGGCCAGAGGAGGGCCCTGCACCCTAGCAGTGAGATAAGGTTGTAATGGTGATCCATTTTCTCACTCCAAGTTTACGAATAATCATCAGGTAACGTGAACTGCCGGAGTAACAGAAGACACGTACAGCAAGGAGACAACCCAAACTACTACAATAGCCGTGAGTGAAGGAGATAACGTAACATGGGGCCGGAGGAGACGGGCAAGGAGTACGTGAAGACGGGAAAAACATACGCTGAGACGGGCAAGACCTTCTAGTAGACGGGGAAGATGCCTGATGGACGGGAGGACAGAAAGGTATATATATGAAGGGTAGCAATATGTACGTGAAGACTACCAAACATTTACGAGAAAATGATTCATTAAGTTGTTACTAACGTAGCAAGGAAGGAGGTGAACTGTGGCAAATACTCCAAGCTCAAGTGAGCCTCGAGGTGCGTGACATCAACCACACACCACACAAACACGGTCGTCAGGAACATGAAAAACCTGTACGTGACGAGTTTCCTCGGGCAGTAAGGTCGATAACCCGTGCTGCTACCGATCAGTGGTCGTCCATACTGGATGTCTGGAGCTGGTTTGTTAGTGTTAATCTAATGATGTTTTCAGACGTGAGCGGAAGACGTGTGGACAGATATCATGCTTTTTCATTCTTGTTTGCCGTTTCCCGCCTTGGCAAGGTAGCGCCAGGAACAGACTAAAGAACGACCTCACTTCCTCACATCTACTTGCTGGCTGTCATGAACATAATGCACCACAAAAACTAATTGTAACTGGCCATCACTTATACTAATTACTCCATTATACTTAAATGTACTTATAAGATCAAGTAAAAGTAAAGGTTAGGATTAACCAAAGGATATTATGATGGCGCTTTAAGAGTTCATATTATAAATTAGCAACGACAAAAGTAAGGAATACTATTAGACGTAAGACGAAAGACAATAGATAAACAAATGTATAAACTGCCACTGATTAAAGACAAAGTTTGACCTCGGATTGTGAGGGTCACGTGACGAGAGAAGGGGTTATCTGCTGATGACACAGTACAGGAAAAGGAAAAAAAAAAAATATTAAGGATCTCAAAGAAACAGCTCAGCGGTTCCTCACAAGTCCAACAGAGAGAATGGGAATCAAAGTGGAGCTGGGGTCATGTTTGGTCAGATGTGAATATGTGCAGAGGTCACTCGGGTTAACCCCGGCAGCTGAGGTCATACGTGGGGGAGGAGGACGGGTCTCACACCTGCAGGGGTACGGGGTTCATTGTTTTTATCTCATGGGTCTGAGGAGGCAGAGGAGTGCGTCGGGTCACGACCCCTGGAGGAAAGGGGTCAATGCGTCACACTATGAGGTTGAATGGCTCATTAGTTCCCACCCGACTGATAAGGAGGGCACATCTATGTGCCATCACCGGCACCACTCACGCCCGCTACGCCCACGCCCACGCCCACGCAGCCTCGCCATCAGCACCTCACACGCCCACTACGCCAACACCCACTTCTTTACACTTATTTCCTCGCCAACATAACTCTTCCACTAATATTATAACCATGCCAGTAACGGTAAAACAACTACTTCATTAATACAGCCTCCCCCCCAAAAAAAAAACACAACCACAGTGACTCAGCCATCACTACCACAACCACAGTAACTTTGCCATCAACCACATTTTTTTTTACACCTATAACATCAAAAACCCTTTGTAAATACAAGCCGGCATTACAGTACCATCTTGTACAATATGGAGATCAGACAACACTCGATAACACCATCTGTAAAACAGTTTCACTAACCATAGCTTTACCAGCACACCCACAACACACCCTCAACACATCAACAATGATACATCTGGAAGTACGTCGACGACTTTTGCCAATGGTGTTGACAACAGCTCTTCCGAGTACATCGCCCTCCCGAAGTGGACCAACGCCCACTACCTTACCGCCAACCAGACCAAGACTCTGTCCCACACCCTAGCTCCTCGCTAGGTCCCAGCCATCTACAGGTTTGTTAACTCCACCAAGCTTCTCAGCATCAATCATTTTAGACGATAACCTTAGCTGGAGGGAACACGTCAGTGCCATCATTAAATCCTCCAGCTATCGTCTATTCAGTTTCCGTTGACTCCAAGAAACCTGGGCTCCCGGCGTCTGAACTCAGGATCATCTTCACAACTTTCAATCTTTGCAAACTCACTTGTGCCTCCCCTGTCTGGTCCTCTTACCCATCCACCACACAACAGAGGCAACAAAAAATGTATGAAGGAAAAAAACATGCAAGATTATCTGTGGTTCTTCGTACACCACCCACCACAGGGCATCCTCACACCGACACTAGCACACACCTGCAGCCAGTCATCTTCACCACCGGCTGGGACACTTTTCTCCGTGGGTCGCAGACGAACAGCCGTCAAGAACTAAGGCTTTATGACAGCAACTGACGTCACTAGGGAGGGAGGGGGATGCCGGGAGGTAGCGCTGTGCACTGGCACCATCTGCTGAGGTGCCACATGTACACATGCCAGCTGGGTCAAGGGACCGGAAGAGTGCCATGAGGGAGGCGAGTAGAGGAGGTGCACCTGGGAGCTAGTCCTAAAGTAATCCAAAAATTCGGATCATTACGATGCTTTACACGCAAACTTACGTAAATCACAAACCCCTTTTGTGGAGCAGCGAGGCAAAATACAGAACCAGAAACAAGAGCGCTTCTTCCTTTCTGTCCACCATTCCTCTGACTTCAGAAATAATCCTTCGCTATACAAAATATTCCACATTAACCTATGCACAAAGGCTCCTTTAAATCACCATCCAGGGAGCGGATTCCCTCTGTTTCATCCGACGCTTATATGCCATTGGCTCCAAGTGCCCCTATATCCAGCCGCATTATATATAGATATAACCATATCAATTATTGAGCAAGTTTCTTCTCTCTTCTCAGCAATGTTACGCATTGGTTGTGGCGTCATAGGAAGGGACGATGCTGAAAATTATTGTACTAAGGACTTGAACTGCAGCATCCAGTGGCGTGGATTGTGGGAAGAACCACTGTTCCTGTGACCTAAGGTTCCTAACATGGGGGCAGCCGGCATGCCCATCCAGCTCGAGAAAAAAAGCTGTGATTGATAAGCAAGACGGTTGACGCCATGGACGGAGGGGACGGACACTGTACGTCACGGATGAGCTATTTACATCACGGGCGACCTGTTTACGTCACTGACGGACTATTAACTTAACTGACGGAGTTTATACGTCGCACACGGATGGTCCACCAACGTAAGAATTCATGAAAGCTACATCGAACTTCCGAATTACAGGATCGACAAATGGAGGAGAAATCTATCGCCAGACATAGACAGCAACACATATGGGGCAACACGAATGTAAAACCCTCACCCCACAAAACACACACACACACACACACACACCATTAAAAGTCTTCCTGTACAGCTAGCTCTCTCCCAATTATAAAGGAACTGATAATTACAAATACACATACGTACGCACAGGAATTCAGAGGTACTAAAAGTGTTCCGTCCCAACAAGTGCATTGGTTTAACGAGATGTGGCTGGCAGTACCACCCACTAACGTATCTTGATACTAGGTTGGTAGTGATGGAGGCGGTACCTTCTGGAACGTTTCGACTAATCATAGTGGTGGTGGCGATGGTGATGGTCGTGCTGGAGATGGTGGTGGTAATGGAGACAGTGGTGGTGTCAGTGGTGGTATGGTTGTGTCACACAATCACTACATGAACAGTGCTATACAAAAGGTGATTAAAATCAGTAGTGCTAAACATGCAGTACCTGCCATGCAGTGATATCAAGTACAGTGCAGCAGGAGTGGTGAGGTGGCACTAGTTTTACGTGCCAGAAGGGTCAAGTGGCACAGCCCCCTTCCCTTCCCCCTCACTGATGGGTGGTGATGGGAAGAGAGAGAGAGAGAGAGAGAGAGAGAGAGAGAGAGAGAGAGAGGGATTACCATGGACTTGGGAGGTGAGTGGGGGGGGGGGAATGGGGTGGCGAGTGTGAGGAGAGTAGTAGGGAGGGGAGATTTATGTGAGAGGTTGGGTTTAAACTGGAATGCACTTGATGGAAAGAAAAGAGGTGAGGAAATGGATGGGAAATGGGGTAACGAGATGCTTATGTGAAGTGGATGAGGAGATAACACAACCCCTTTGTGCACGACCCTCGAGCACGACGGTATGACTTTCGGGCATGATGTCCTTGCCTGTCTGTCGTCCTGCCACGCTCAAAAAAGATGGAAGAAGGAAGAGTACTCTCAAAAACGTAGACGGAACAAAGAAAGAGGAGAAATACATGAAGAAGTTAGGGAAAGCATTGAAGAGCACCACCACTTGTTGCTGTAAGACCAAGAGGACTCGTATGTCGCCGGCCAGCACAGTTCAGGGGGTCACTTACACGACCTGGTGACCAGCCAGACCAGAGAGCTATATTTAAAGAGGGAGGGAGGAAGGAGGGAGGTGGGTGGGAGGGAGGGAGGTAACCCTACTCGTCTAATGTCAACAAGCAGGATCAAACGTTTGTGTACACTGGCCTCCCTCCTGCTCCGTCTCTGGTCAGCTGATTGTCAACTTCAACCGTAGCAAAACATTAACCACACACCCTGCAACATTACGTATTCGGCAATTGTAGGATTAGTGAATTTAGAGATAATTGCTTCTGAATCTTTCATGACATGTGTAAACGTTTGATCCATAACAATGTTCTACCTCAAGTATCTGAAAGGGATTCTATCGTTGTCTATTTTAAGTGGTTCACTCATTACGTGGCTTGCTATATGACCCAGTCATTAATCCTCAACCTTTATATGCAATTCCCCGATTGCTTGAATTGTTACATAACTGATTCATTACTGCACGATCCCTATAAATGTTTCTCTTATTATGCAACTAGTGATGTAACCCAACCACAGAGCTCCAGTCCCTGTGGCTTTTGTGATCTCTGTATCCTCTCTTGCGCCGCCGCCCACAGGGTGGGTAGGGGTGAAAAAGAAACCCACCACTTTCGCAGCAACAGTCAGATACCTAAATGATTCCCATAAATCCTTCAGCACGACAGCATGGCCCTCGAGCACGACGGGATGACCCGTGAACACGATCTTACGGACAATGGGTATGATATCAACGGGTCGTACTGTCGTGCTCAAGGGGATACGTTTGCCTTGCTAGATTAACTTTAGATTCCTATACCTCAGCACAGAAGAGGTTCATCTTCTACTTTCCCTTGATCTCTCTTCCTTGCGTCTCGACACCATGTCTTTCCCATCAGCGTCAATCACGCTCGCTCTAAGTAGCACAAGCTGTCGATGGGATCGTCAGGAGTGAAGGAAGCTATCTGGGCCCCTCTGCTGCTGGCTGGCTCCAAGAGCACAATGACCCGAGGCTCTACTCTCCTGTCCCCTGGACTACTACCGTCCTGTGCACTCCAAGCATCGCCAGACGACGTCCTCTGCACGTAGCTGTGAAAGACTCGGCAGTTGCACCGGCGAAATAACTGCAGGTCACACACGGTTGATCGGTTCAGTACCCCTGACTTGTGAGGATGGAAGCAACACCCCAGACAGGAGGTGGCTGTCGCCGCCTGCATCACGTATCAGCCGCAGAACAAAAGCAGTTACGACGCCTGTGAGTGACACAAGTGGGCGGCGACGGGGCGCTGTGTCCCGGCCCCGGGCATCAACGGGAGTAAGGTGGGGTGGGGTGGGGGTGGGGGGGCTGTGTCACCCCTGGGGGCATCCAGTGAGGGGTCACATCAGGTCACCAACCAGGCATCATTAGGGGAAGGGTGGGGACTGTGCTACCACTGGGGCCATCCAATGGAAGTCACCTCTGGTGCACGACCTAAGGGTGGATGTCAGTATGGCGGTGGGTGGAAGAGGGAGGCCGCACTGCTGCTCATCATGTGTGCAGAGATGAAGAACGACAGATGACTTTCGCTTTTTTTCTTACCCTGGCTCCTTCTTCTCCATCATTCCTCCTCCCTTATCTCCCCAACACCACCCTCATCTCCCTCACCTGTGGGAAGATACACAATGAAAGTCTGGGTGCAGCAGACAAGATACGTCACTGATCTTAACGCCTGATGCGCAGCTTTACATTCTCATCCAAATATCAAGCAGGCAGGTCGCCATGCTTCCATGCGCTATCTGAAGGCCGAGGTTGCTGACCTCACCTGTAGCGTAAGCAAGACACTCACCTCATGCCGGTCTGACAACATGTCATGGGTCAACAGCATCACCATAACCACACCTCGGCGGCCCTGCAATACACCATTGGTTTGCCATGCCACACTATACACCACTGTACAGCCACACCACACAATACAACTTTCTCCAGCCATACCACACAATGCACCACTGGCCAGCCACAACAGCACTAAACGACTCGAGCAATGACAATGGTGCAGGTCACATACACACAAACAAACTTTAGGTCATCTGGCACAACTGGACACAGCTCCTGGCGAAACACTCTGGGCTCTGCTAAGAAACTCCACCATACGTCCGCCCTCACATAATCTGGACTGAAATATTCCAGGCAAGTGTTGGTATAAAAAGGGTTCACATAATTATGTAAAGCCGAAGAATTTGTTTTGTTAGTTCTGTACTGTTTACTCCTGGAGTTTGCCTGAAGACAGGGAAAATAAACTCCTTCCAAACCCACCGCATAACCAAATGTTTAGCCCTGAGCCTGGCCAGCAAACACCACCATACACACCCCTCGGTGACAGACGCGACAGTAGCAGTCTGTGCCATAATCCCATTAACCACATCTCTGCTAGCAGACTCACCCAGGGTGTGGGCTACGAGATGAAAGGCTCTCTATCCTATGGTGACCAGCCAGTAGCGCTCTCATCATTCAAGCGGTTGGCACCTATTCCATGCGGACGGTACGCACCACCTTACAAGGTGTATGACCAGTAAATCCATTAACCACACTGTTAGTCTGTGAAGCATGCAGCTTGGGGCCGACAAAGGCAGTACGGGTGCACATAATGTTGCAGCAGACGGCCGCCAAGTAGGGTGGTGGCGCTAGTGTAGCATTGTTTATCGTCGAGCCGCGACGGTCCGCTGGCGCCACACCGCTGCATTATCTCCCAGCATGCACCTCGCTGCTCCCCTACCACCACCCCCATCTCCCCCCTCCCCCCCAAGACCTCACCAACACCCTTAAAACCATTCAAAGACTTGCCAATTATAATTCACAACACAGGCGACTAGTGCAGTATAAAGGAAGGTCCTCTGCTGGCGGGTTTCGCGCCCTGCGTTGTGCACAAACACTTGCGATATCTTTACAACAGACCTGGGAGGAAGTCACCGGCGAGGACGACCATTGATGCCAATCTACAAGTTATCATCCTAAATATGGCAAGCTAGACTGTCAGCTACACTCCTACAACACCCAAGTTTTCAATATATATTTTCTTCCTGCCTACCCCTCGTTTTCTAATAGCAGACCGTTTAGATATATCTCAGAGACAGTAATAAGCCAATAAAGAGAAAATACTTGACTCCTTGAACATTAAGAGGAGCAGCACTCGGTGTGCTGTCATGGCAAAAAATTCTATTTCCAGAGTTTAACAGCCACCGATGCGATCACTTCTGAAACCAATGATATTCCAATGAAAGCAGCAAGCCCCCAAACTATTAAAATATAAATTAATCTAACTTTAAGAAACTTTGCATAAAAAAGAAAAGAGAAATAACATTTTAAATTTTCATAATTTCTTTTTTCTAGCAACTCTACCGACCAAACCCGAGTGATTCTCCAGCAACATTATTCAATCTACTACAAGTGTTTCTGCAACAGCGTTAGTAATCATTTGCAAAGGACAAAGGTTCAAAGAGTATTCTCGAATTGAGTTTGAGGTTACCAGTGGAGTGCCGAAGGGCTCGATCTTGGGCCCGCTGCTATTCTTGGTGTATGCAAATTACCTGCTTGATGGACTAGACTCATATCTGATCATGTATGTGGATGAGGCCAAGGTCATAAAAGATAAAGAATGACAATGATTGCCTCAGATTACAGGGGAACCTGAACAAACTCCAAAGTCATTTTGATAAATGGTTTATGAAAGTCAGTCCCAGTAAAGTAAGGTAATGAGGATGGGACAGAGTAAAGGAAGCCTCGGTGCTATCATTACCTAGTGGCAAATAAAGTACAGAAATATATGTGTAAATGAGACCTATTGTGCTCGACCCGTTAACGAAGTTGCACAACAGGAAAACTGTGAAAGAGGCAAACAGTGTGATGACAAATATCGAAAATGCATTGAAGCATATGGTATGCTATTCCCATTATGTGCTACATGTAAGCTATTCCCATCACGTGCTAGAGTAAAACTGGATTATGCCCCTAAGTCTGGTCATTATGCCTAAAAAAAGCACGAAGATCTTATTGAGAGGGTCCACAGGAGAGTAACTACGATGGTACCTGAATTTCGAAGGCTGAGCTACAATGAGAGGCTGAGGGTTATAGATATGATCACCAAGGAGGAGAGAAGAGAGAGGGGTGACCTGTTTACCATATTTAAATTTCTGAAACAGTTGGATGATGACAACAGTGATTGGTTCTTCATGAGATGCAGTACGAGAGTAAACACAGGCCATGACTAGGAGCGAGTCAAGAAGCTCGCTAGAAAATACTTAAAGAAATACTTGTTTAATGTAAGTTTGGTGGATGGTTAGGGCAGACTAAACAAAGAAGCTGTGAATACTGACAATAAACAGATGGTGTGGACAGTTGGAGAGATGGGCTCAGAAATTTCGAACACCCTAGAGCATCCCTAGAGCAGCAGGCATCTGTTAGTAGTCTTCAGGAGGCTTCTACTCCTACAGCTCGGGTTAAGCCCAAGCTTAAGGCTGGGTCCAAACTTCTGAGCTGGGTTGTTGGTCGACCAAAATGTAGGAGGCTCACTTAACCTTGCTCATCTGGTACACTGTGTAAAAACTTATCAAGGGCCTTCTTGATCATCCCACTGTGGATCCCACAATGTTCCTTATGGCTACAGGCAATGTGCTACACATTTGCTTGATTTTAGAGTAATATTTGACAGGGTCCTACCCTGCCTGTTGTGCCAATAGGGAATTATTTTCTGAGTGTAGGTTGAGGACCATACCTTCTTTGTGCTCTTTCTACCTCTGTAGTTTTTTTCTTTTTTTTGAGGTAAAGCTACCACACAACAGTCCTGTCTTCGTGAGAGCATTTGTTTTTCTGTTTTGTCTCAAAGCTTCACAACATCCAGCCTACCATGTTTCAGGAAGAGGCAACTGCTGCCTGGTTTGCCGATTCTTTTTTCACATTGTTCAGTGGTAATACGACGGTGTGTGTGTGTGTGTGTGTGCTTGGTAGTCCGTAATGCATGTAATTTCATCGTTCTCTCCATAAGGGGGAAGGTTTAGAAGTTTTTCCCAATGAAAAGTGTGCTACTTTTTCGCGGTGGCCCAGTGGAAGACTGTGTCTAATTCAGTCTGTAATTCCTCATTCCTCTTGTTGATCATCCACAACTTTTACTCCTACAACATTACTAATCAGCCACAAGTGTTTCTCCAGCAACACTACTGATTAACTACAAGTATTTCTTAATACATATTTTGAATATGTTAAGATGCTTTTTTCTTTTTGTGTGTGTGTCTGGTTTACGACTTTCATGACATACAACGAATATACGCCATTAGTACACCAGCCGCCCAGGATGGACAGAGAAATTCCTTGCCAGTCTGGTGTTGGGCACAAAGTTGCCTTTAAAGGCAAAACCTAATAACATGTAGCTATTTGCACCTGCAGAACCAGTCGGGATGAGGCGAGGGTAAGCGTTGGTGAATATCGTGCTAAGACTCAAGAACTTTAATACATTTTGTTGACCTGTTGCGTTGAAAGACGTCATATGAAGACCCGTTGCGTTGCAGGGAATAATGAAACCATATCGGGTTGCTTTCCTCATTTGTTAATTTAATACATGAACAAAGGAATATTTTTTTTTTTGTCTTTATGTTCAGTTAGTAAGAATGTCAGGTTCTCCCGGCGATGTGGTCATCGTCTTGCTTCAAGTTCCTGTGTAGTAGGGGTTTGTGGAATGGGTGGTATTAGCAGTAAATCGTGGTAGTTGTAATGGTAGTGTTGACGTAGGTGGTGGTTGTGATGGTGGTTTTGATGTATGTGGTGATGTTTATGATGGTGGTTGTGATAACAGTGGTTGTAATAGTGATGGTAGTAATGGCAGAGGTTATGGCAGCGTTGGTGATGGTGGTGATAAAAGTCTTGGTGGTGATGGTTTCCTTCAGCGTCATCTGACATCAGTCCTCATCGTCTAGCGGGGTTCCTCCTCCTGACGTCCTCTCACCATTTCCCCACCCCAGCCACCCGCCCTGACCGGCTGCAAAACCTCACAAACATTACCCTTCAATATCCAGTGTGATCAGTGACTCGAGAAGTACTTAAGATCGTTTCTTCTTCTCTACTAAACTAGAGGGACACGCAAGATCACCTCTTCCTTCAGTACTAAACTGCTGAAGGACTCTCAAGATCATCTCCTTCTCCATACTTGGACGTCGAGGGACACTGGAGGTCATCCTTCTCTCTATGGTGTGCAGTGTCCCGCCTGCCCTGGGGTCTGGTGGCCAGTATCAACCACTGATAACGGGTAATTCCTCATATCCCGGTAACCCGATCCCTGACCAGCCTCTCTCCCCCTCTCATGCCACCCTCCCTCCCTCCCTCCCTACCCTCCTTACCAAACCTCCCCCTAACCCAACCCTACCCTCCCCTTAATACTACCCTCCATCACTGGACCTTATCCTTCGCTCTATCCTCACCCCCCCCTCCCCACCACCACCACTGCTACCACCCCTCACGTCAGGCTCCACCCACCACCCACAAGTCAGGCCTCCACCCACCACCCACCCACAAGTCGGGGCTCCACTCACCACCCACCGCCCACACGTCGGGTCTCACCCACCACCTACGGACCATGCCTCCCTCATCTGCCACCCTCGAGTGACTGACTGACCGGCAGTCACCCTCATCCCTCCCCGCGTAATGCTTGTGGTGGTGTTGGCAGACGGCCTCCCTCCCATCACGGCCGCACCCACGTCCTCAGCCAATGGCCTGCTGCAGACGGAGGAGGAAAACAAACCTCAAGCACGACAGGCGACGTGAGTTACGTCTAGAATCGCCTCCTTCGTCTTGCGGCTCCAACTCTGCGGCTGGATATATTACACACATTGACAGCATGGTAGTGGCACAAACACCGCTTTCAATGCTCACCTGCAAGCTCTCCCGCTGCTCCTGGTGATACTGATGATGATGCTGTTGCTTCGGTATTACTGTGACGCTAGGTGTTACGTCCTGTTCCTTCCGTTACTGTATATTTCCTGCTGCCGTGTGACACTTAGATGTGGTCATGTCACACACCACCGCTCATGCAGCTGTGCTGTGCTTCCTGCTGCACGTATCGTCATCTGCAGCACTATCTCCTCTCATCTTCTTCCTCTCCTTCATCCACAAACTGCTCATGATTTGATCTCCTCATTTGCAACGGTTTGTGATAATTCCTATCAGGTATTATTCTGTCTGAAGACAGAATAATATCCAAGTTTTAGTTTCCCTCTGCCTTCTGGCCTCCAAACTAATGAAATGTTTGTCCAACAAGCTTCTGAAGGCGTTGATATAATATTCTTTGTACTAACATCGTTTCATGGAAATTTGTTCCTAGGTATTCTCATTGATTCATTCAAACATTGTACAGGGGTACATAGTGACAGCGCTAGGATCCCGATTCCTCTATCAATGAATAAAGTATTGAAACTGAAACTGAATGATTCTCCTTCTTGCTTACTCTCTTTCTCTTTCTCTTCTTCTCTTTGTTTTATTTTTCTTCTTTCCTTTCTCTAATAATTCGTGTGTATCCTAATCTAAACGCTGGACTCGGTGATTAGCATTATCACAATACAAGTCTGTATTATCCATCCTGGCCACAACGTGCCCGTTCCCAGCAGGGAGTGTGCCGCTGCCTCCCAAACTGGACACCTCTTTGGCTGGAACCATCATGTCATCCCGTAACACTACAGCTTCCAGCGCACTGCACGCCTCCTCCTTCCACACCAGGACCTCTCCCTCTTCCACTGTGTCCTGCTCCTCACGCTATGCCTTCTTCCTCAGCAGATTACCTTTTTCCCTTCCTTGGAGAGTGTCGTCCTCCCTCAACACAGTGCCGTTCTCACCATCCCTCACCACTACAAACATTCCTCCATCCGTCCCTCACACCTCACTATCCTACACTCATCGTCTTCCTACAGCCGTCTTCGTCTGGCCCACCGTCTCGCACCTCCAGGGCCGGCAGGGAGGGGCGCCTGCTGGTCGGCCGTGAGTGGGGTAGTGTGTGTGTGTGTGTGTGTGTGTATGTGGCACTCACGTGAGAACCCCGGTCTCACGTGGCCCAGTGTCACTGACCTCACCCACTCGGCCCTGCCCACTCTACCAGCACCCACCCGGTGCCACCACCCGCTCTCCTGCCACTGTCCCTCCCACTTCCATCCATCCAGTGCTCACATCCTCTCTCCTGCCACCACCTCTACCACCACCACTACCTTCTGAGCCAGAACCTACAGTGGCATCATACTTAGTCACCACGTACAGTGCTCTACGACGCGATGCTGCCACATGTAATGCCATCACTTACACTACTGTCTTCTCTTCTCGCACCCAGTGCCTCCACTTATGGTGTCATTCCTTACGGAAAAGATTACACAAACTACTATAAAGCTCACCTGAAGATACTACCAGAGTGGGCCACCACCACTGTGCCACCACAAGAGTGCCACCACCATCTGTGCCACCACTACAGAGCCGCCACTACAATGCACCACCACCTCTCGTGTCGCTGCAAAAAATTTGCTTCGTCGGATTAACTTCTGTAAACAGTTCTTGTTGAATTGTTGGCCCCGACACGCCAGGAACGCTGAGGGCATCCTAGACTCATGTTCTTTATGATAAAGAGAACGACACATCGGCGGGGCGAACGAGGGTGCCATTACCACAAAGTTTTTGCCGCGTTAAAAAGCTATATTGCTAATGGGGACTAGTTGCTAAAGGTTACTATACGACTCTCAGTTATCAGACTGTGACGACGGAGATGGCAGGGCCATCACGAAGGCAAGTGTGGTGGCCGGCTGGAAGACAGTATCAGCAAGGAGGTTATCATGAGGGTGGAGTTTATAAACATGGTAGGTGACAGTACCCTACCCTGCGGGGACCACCTCCTGCTGGGGAATCCGGCGACGTTACCGAGTTTATGGTCCTTGGAGCAGGTGTTCCCCCTCATTCCTTTCGTACACAACACACCCTCCACCTTCACGTAGTGCTGCATCCTACACAACGACACTGCCCATCCCTCAGGTCTGCCTGTTGGTAACGTCTGTCTGATGTTGTTGTATGTCTGTCTGTCTATCAGTGTTTTTCTCTCACTGTGTGAGTTTATTTAAGTGTTCATAGAGTAAGTTCCCCCTCTGTCTCTACCTCAGCCAAGCTGAACAATGTATAACCAAGTAAATTAGCAAAATAAGATAATTGCAATCTACCAACCGGAAAAATAACGAACGAAAAAACATACATTGTAGAAATTAAAGATATACGTTCATTATTATCAATCATGTACGTTGGATACAGTGAATCGTGACTTCTGTAATCCTTATGCGCTTCCGCTTACAGGGTAAGCATGGGGTGCACGATAACTAGCCGCTGACAGGGGCATAAATCATTTCTGATGGATACCTATTCTGTACAAGAATTAAAATAACTGGCAAAAGAGTTATAAATATGTAAGTGAATATATTACAGAACCTTTGTAATAGCTAGGCGAAGTAAATATGACCGTTGTTTCAGCATAAGCAAGACTGCCGACTTCAACAGGTATCTACTGGGTGTTTACCAGGTGCCACCTCTGACCAGATCCGGCAGGAGAGAAGAATATTACATACGCAAATCCATGACAACAAAAAGGCGAGGAACAGGAAACATTAGACATCGCCTGTAATACAGTGAATCAGCTAAAATTACCTTTCAAAATATTCATCTTAAATCAACTACACTGCATATTTAAGCACGTCTTTCCCTACAGTGCTGTCGGGAAGCTTCTCCCAAATACACCCCACCTGTTCACACCACAGTGCCATCAGGAGTTGTGTTCAAACATCCCTCACTCGGGCACAGTGAAGGATGTCGCCTCCCACAGAGCCCTCACGGTTGTGTTTTCTCTCTCTTCCCTCCCGCGTCCGGCAGCCAGTCCCGCGCACTTCAGCATGCTGGTGTAAGCACAAGACTAAATAACTCGACCAAAAATACAGAGCAAATAAACTGTCTTTTCCCAGCTTGATGGGGATGTGGGTCGCTCGGGGGGGAGGGGGGGGGAAGAGACGGGGCAAGCACAGCACTCTCTTACCCCCAGGCTCCGGGGCTTCCTCTGGGGGAGGAAGACATGGGGTTTCTACACATGGAGGCAAACAAAGGACATTAACTTGTTTGTTGTGACGACTCTCATATCCTCGCTTTCCCTCAAGAAAAAATTCTTCACTCACTCATATACCCTAACCCTAACCTTCCTCATTCCCTCACATATCCTGCACATCCTCACTCTCTCACATATCATGACCCTCCTCACTACCTCACATTTTCCTCACAGCGCCAATCACAAACCATTAAATATCGATATGTGTTCATTCCCTCGTATTATTCAGGAACTTCATGAATCTGTAACTTTCTAACACTAAACGAAACAAACCTGACATCTCGTGGAATTTGACACGTCTCAGCTATGCATTTGGCCTTGACTAACATTGATTACGATGCCCCTTTGATTATGAGGCTAGTCAGCTTATGTCACCATGTTTAGCGTCTTCTCTCGATGGGAATTTGATGACATGATTTCTTATGTTTAATCTAATTCCCTTTGTTCCCTGAGGATATGAGTTCTGCAGGACAAAGAGAATAGAGTCTCATGGGCCTTCTCCCCCACCATGACGAGGATACCACTTAATATCCACTGAAGAACTGGCCACAGATACACTAGTTGACCTCGACAAGTAGGGGTTGCGACCACGTGATCTTCCACTGGCAGATAACAAAAGAAATTTCAAAGATGACAAGACCACATCTGCCGTTCTTTCATGCGAAGGTTCTGAGAGTAAATTGATGTCATTTACATATTCACGCAGACAAATGCATGCAATATAACTCATGTCAAATGGATGTGAGTCATCCAGCAAACAAGTGAAAACCTGAACAGCAAAATAAAGGACTTGTGTGTATAAAACAAGCAAAGGCAGCATGATCTCTGATTGACTTTAGCCGGAAGAACAGCGAATATATCGTGCACTCCTACCCAACCTATGGGAGGTAGACAAAAGATGGTACAGAGTCTGGGCCTCAGGGACTAGGCTGGATTCGGAGACATTGAATGAATTATCTAACAACTTAACGAAGTAAACTGTGTACAGAAGTTGAGAAAAACTGCTGAAAGAAGGTAAATAATAAATGAACTATTCACAAGAGCAAACTCGTGTTGGAAACCTCTGCTATTCCCGTTGCACCGCACAGGAAGCCTCCTCCTCCAAGTCCTGACCACAGCCGCACCAAACCTCTCATTCCCTCACGACAATCTCTCAACTTCCGCACAACACACAAGCAGAGAAAGCCACTCCCGTCAACCCGCAAATTACACTTGTTGGCAAAAGTAAGGAAGCCAGACACGCAGCGGGCCCCAGGATGGACGGAGGAGGCCAAGGAACAGACGGAGACTGGAGATAATGGGGGTAATGATGGGAACCGAGAAGATGAAGCAACCTCGAGTAACATGACAACAAAGAAATGATGACGGGAGAGCGAGAGGAGAAGGACCTTATCACTCGAGACGATGGTGCCAAACAATTACAAATGACCGTGGAAAGAAGACTGACCATGAGGATGAGGGAGATGAGATTGCGAGTGATACAGGAAACGCTGGCAGCCATGAGAATGACAGGGGAGGATGGAAGCGCCATAACACCAGGAAGTATTATGCTGTAAGAAGGAGAGGCAGGTCAAGGGTACATCAGCCTGCACGAGACACACACAGACACACACACACACTAAGGCAAGAACACGAGCTAATCATCGGAGGTAATGACTGGAACATAATACGTGAAGATAATGAGAGGTAATGTGCACAATCAGACACAGACCTGCAGCGAGGCAGAACTCAAAACAACTAAAGGAACCGGAAAGAGATTGTTTACAAAGACGAAGAAATATAAAGAAAGCAGAATAAAACCATGCACGTGACGTGTATATATATATATATATATATATATATATATATATATATATATATATATATATATTACACACACGTACACGCACACAATGAGCCCGTGACAAACAAGTGTACGAGACTAGCGTCAAGCGTGACTCGGACAGTAGTCCTATAGCCACCCGGCAGGCCTGGGGGATGGGGGGAGGAAGCACGTGGGGACGTGAAGGTCAGGGGAAGGAGGGAACGTGTTAAGGAAGCGTGGGAGGGAGGAGTGGAGGGAAGGCAGTGTCTGAGGAGGATGAATGGAGAAGGGACGTGTAGGAGGGATGGCGTTCATTCATGATGAATGAGAAGATGATCATGAGGAGTGTGTGGGTGTTGGCGTATCAGTCACTATCTCTCACGACACCTACCCCTCACCTCTTCTCCTCCTCCTCCTCCTGCTTTACAGACGCCGCGGCAAGCCCGGCCTGGTAGGCTGGGCTTGGCCCTCCCTGCTGGTGCTGCTGAGCTGCCTGCTGGCCTGATCTTTCTTGCTGCTTCTGCAGGACTGCCTACTGGCCTGCCGGCTGGGCTAGCCAGGTCGTCCCTGCTGTTTTTGCTGCTGCTGCTCGAGTGCCGCCTGCTGCCCTGGTCGTCTCTGCTGCTCTTACTGCTGGCCTGGTCGCGTGCCCTCACTAACCCCCCAAAGCCATGATCTCGGCCAACATAAACTTTGTCTTTAGTGCTCTGACAAGGCAAGGCCCGCAGATCACACCACCACATTACGTCCCACATTAACTCTCTCACTGATGTAAAAATCGCCGTGTGGATCATGCAAGTCTAAGTGGCAAAACTGGTAGAGTAGTCGCGGAGTCATTTGTCACTGTAAGCGCCTTAAAGTGTATCAAAAGTCAAGTTCAATATTACGGATGAAATTAACATTGCGTTGTAATCCGGGCTGGTAATTACTATTTCGTGATGTATCCATGACAAGCTGGTGTTAAAGTAGCTTGAACAAAAGCATGTCACGTGCAGCATGCACAGCACGTGCGGCTGAACACCACAGGTTACATGGCTCTCATATTCCTGCCACGTGCCATCTCCCGTCAATCGTAATCATGTTGATGTAAAACCGCTATGATAAAACTGCTAATGATTTCCACCATCAGTATGCTGTCATGAAACTGAAATTTACTAAAGCAATAAGCAAAGTACATGAACATAAAGACAGCTATTTGTTCTGATGAACTAATAGAGTTCGTGTTCACATTCCACAGCAGCAGTCTCACGACCAGACCACAGAGGAACACAGCATATAATCCTTCCCATGGAAATCGCTGGGAGAGACAACTCCCACTCCGAGCAAATATAGTAATCCACAGGGATGGACGACGCGACACAATGGGCAACACACACACCCAGCGAAAGGCGGAGGTGTCATGATTACAGCCGCATTGATGGAGGCAACACTGCCTGTCACCATGGTGTCTGGGAAGCACTCGGTACGTAAGAAGCATTGCGTATATTTCAGCATACTTTTACAAAATCACGGACGGTGCTTGTTCGCTTATACCTACGCAGACACTTGGACCCGTTCTGCACACAGGAGACTGGTCACTGATGTGGCTCATTTGCATTATGTGTGTGTATGTGTGTGTGTCTGTGTGTCTGTGTGGGGGATTGCTGCTCCCGTTTGACATAGAGATTTTGAATTCGTGAAAAACACACGGCCTCCATCCTGTATGTCGTCAGCTGGGTGATGAACACAAGGCACCGTCTTGATCAACCGGCGCTGTACTACCGGGCGTTTGTAGACTTTAACTCATAACACTGGTTCTTCCAGGACCCAAAATGGGGACGGGTGGGTTATGATGGCACATGCCACACTGAGACTGGCTAGGAAACTGTAGGGGGAACGAAACCACCACAAGGATGTTGCCCACTGCCTCCATCAACGAAGGGTGTACCAGTAACAAACGCAAACAGCCTGGCAGATCACAGGATGATTAACCAAACCACAAGAGAGAAATGCTTCTAAAATAGTCTTCTGAAAAACTTCAGTATTTTACAGTATATGAGATGTTGCTTCGACACAAAGTCTAGAATATATCTAATACTTAAGTTGTTTACGATTCATGAAATGGAAAAACAAACATTACCTGTGATCAACAACGGTGTCACTCCCTTTAAATTTACACCTAAAAAGTTTATGAAACAGTTGACAATATGATTAAAGAGCAATGTAGTTCTTTAGCCAAACATGAGCCTGAAAGGTGAAAATTACCCAAAATGTAAATGGAAATTACACTGATTTAAGACCAGAAAAATAGCCTGGTATGGAGTACGGTTGGGAGACACCCAGCATAATGATGGCGTCTTCAACTGTCATCTTGGAAAAGTTGTACAAAAAACTAATTCTTATAATTCACAGGTTCGAATACAGGTGGGGGGGGAACCACTTGGGTATGGTCAGTACTTTCACCGAGCTGACGCCGGTAATGTCTGGGAGAAGACGAACCACCGAGAGCGCAAAATGAAAGAAGAATGAAAGATGATGTGATGAAAGCAGGTAAAATAAAGATATGATCTATGCAAAGACTACTAATGTCTGGAAAGGAGTGCACAGGAATGGAAGAGGAAAGTAACATTAGCAGTGTAGAGTAGAAGAAGAGATGTATTGTAATAGATCTATAAAAATATAAAGAAGAAAAATAAAGCTTGAAATCTTTACTGGGAGAAGAAAAGTAAAGCTTGCATCTTATTGTAGAAGACAATTAAAGTAACGATGCAAAGTCGAGTAAATATGAGTAAAGCAGAAATATCAAAAATAAGTAAAACTATATCAGCAAATATACACCATATACAATTCCAGTTCAAATGGATACAATTGATACAAAAGTGCTACTGAACTACACTAGTTAAATACATGTACAAGTGATGCAGTAAACAATGCAGTAACAATACGTCAAATAAGAGAGTTGAGATGCCTGAGACAGGGTCTACCCCTCTCTCTTGAATAAGATCTTGTAGTCTACTGATCAGCGCCAAGATATTTGTGTGTGGCTTTCTCGTGAAGGTAGAGTGTGTACTGTAGCATCAACGTAAAGATGATGATTTTCTCCAGTCGACATTCTCAAGACGCGAGTTGATAAATGTAACTCCATCTTACGTATCATTTGGCTGGCGGTGCGGTGAGTGGCATCATCTTGATCAATACAGATCTTGCTGTTCGATAATTTCTATCCTCTGGACTATTGCTGGGTTGGTGGTTTCAATAATTTCAATCATCTGGATTATTACTACGTTGGCGGTGCGATAATTTCTCTGTCATCTCAATTATTACTGGGGTGGTGCTGCTACTGGGGTGGTGGTGCGATAATCGGACAATAATTTTCTTAGTTTACTGAGCTACCTTACACGTCATCGGGTTGGTGGTTTACGATAATTCCTTTCAGTGATGTTATCACACTGCTGATAAGTTATCTTATTTACATGTTCAGAATGTTGATAAAGTAATTTACATACTCGCTAGTGTTAATATATTCTTTGTTCTCTTGAAATTACCGAGCATACAAGTAAGATAATCTTATCTTGCGGTAATAAAGACGGGTTAGCAATAAGTCACCAGAATATTTTGTAGAAATTAAAGTATTTGCGCGCGAGTTACAGGAACGGCGTGAGGAAAGTACTATCATCTTGGAACTGACTCCGTGTCCAGGAGTGTAATATTAGAAATGGTAAAAAGATACGACGAAAATAAAACTTTTAATAGATTACCGGGAATGCTTTAGTGATACAAGAACCCAGATGGTCCAATATGTGAGCAAAGTAGGACTAAAGAGGTTGGGAAGGAATACAAATGAGAAGGAAATGAGGGACTGTGAGCTAAATCACTGGACGTAATCCTTTATAGGCCATAAACTGAGATATATACCTTAGTTTTTAGAGTGACCGAGGTTTTACAGAGTCACAGTTTGAGAGATGGCCCACGCTTTCTAAGAGATTACCGCCCCTCATAATTTATCTCCTACTACGCTTTATGCTGACTTTCAGTGGGAGAATAGACGGCCTTTTTTTTTCTCTCTCTTTTGTGCTAGTGGGATAAATAGGGACATCATAATTTCTGGATGATGAACGGATGTGAATCAACCTAGGCAGAGCTGCACTCAATATTCTAAAGAGCGTCTGAGCTGCAGGTATGACGGGGTTTGCAACACACACACACACACATTCCTGGTGCGCAGGACTTAACGCTGCACCGAGCTCGCCCTAGGCTGGATCTGGGACTGACTTGAGCTAGACTGTGTTTAGCCATTATTGACAGTTTAGAGGCAGTCATTTCCGAGGTGGTGAGTCCATCCTGTGAGAAGCATTAGTTTGGTAAGACGACGTGGAGACACACACACACACACACACACACACACACACACAGCAGCTGTGTTCATGGTGATGGATGAGGAATGTGTTTGTCTGTGGCCGCCGCTAAGGAGACACTCATTCAAACTTTCACCGGGGGATTAGCTCAAGTGTGATAATCTCGACTCCAGCCCCGAGTTCAAACCTGCCAATTAATCACCTACAGGACGGGTTTCCTAGTATTCTCAGCAGAATTCCCGGGACCTGACAAGTGACAAGAGAAAGAACACACAAAAGTGTAGGCGCTCCAGCCTTAAGCCGTAGACACAACAATGAGTCAAGCCATATAGAATAATGTATGGACCACAAATGGCTCGTGCGACACACTATATAAGCCCCATTAGCTGTTACTTGTAGGAGTGGGCTGTAGGCAGAATGGGTCTGGCTGCTGCTGCTGCCCAGGGCAGCAGCAGCAGCAGCCAGTCCTGTAGGAGCAGTAGCGACTCAAAAGGAAACATTCCTCCTTGTAGCTCAACTTTCTCTACCTTAAGGCTGACCCTGGCTGGCCACAGCTCCAACTGCAGCCCCACCGCAGCTCAACATGACTGCCTGCCTACCTTGCAAACACTGCTACTTTCTAATTCTCTCCTCCACAGTCCCTCCTGCTTCGTTTCCCAATTCTTCCTCCTTCCCACACCTAGTTTAATCGCCTGCTACATCCTAACTACTAAGTTACATAATCCTATTAGTTCCACACAACCTAACCTAACCTAACCTAACCTAACCTAACCTAACCTAACCTAACCTAACCTAACCTACACCATAGCAAGACCGTCACGATAGTGGCTCGGGGCGCATCCCTACCGAAGCAGTAAACACCGACCACTGCCATTATGAGCACCGGGTTTACAAATCTTTCAGACACCATAATGATCCTCCTGTGACCACCAGTGATGATTTGGCGAAGAAATCCTCACATATGAGAGCCACATTTTCCCCCCAGAGCAATACCTAAAGTCACTACAAAACATAAATACGTGCGCTGCTTCCTCAAGCGCTGCCCGACTTTCGTGCTACCACAACTCTTTGGTCCGAGTCCCAGCTGTGGGGGCAGATCTCCTAAACCATTGTAAGGTTTAGAGGTTTCCCTCGTACGTGATTTCTAACTGCCTTGTTTATCCTCGGCCCCCACTCATCTCCTTCAAAAGGTCACTGTATGTCTCACGGGATCTATCTCCTTACTCACCACGTAACCTGTTTATCTACCACCACGTGAACTAGCTTCCTACCACGTGGCCTAGCTGCTTACCATGTGGCTAACCTATCTACCTACCGCCTAACCTAGCAAACTAAGCATGGCATTAGCTCCCTACCCACCACGTGACCTAGCTACCCACCTACACGTAACCTAGCTACGTGCCACGCGGCTTAGTTAACTACCGCTTGTCTTGCGACGTTATCTGGCTACTTACCCGGTGGGCGTGAGCCTCAGGAGCCGGGCGGGCGGGGAGGAAGGCAGAAGTGGGGTGGGGTGGGAGGGTCGTGTCATCAACTCGGGCATGTTGCATAAAAACCACCCGATCCCCACTGTCAACCTCCGCCACATTCCGACACTCAATTGTTCCACCATCAACCTGCCACTCTCCCCAACCCCAAGGGAGGGGCTCATGCTAAGCTCTCACTCCACACACTCCCTAACTCGCACTCGACACACTCCCTAACTCTTAAGCCACATGATCACTCCTCACGTCACTAACACAGGCAGGCAGCCCCCTTGAACCCGATGACTCTCCTCATACTCCAAACACACTTAACTTACTCCACACATACTTAACTCCACACACACACACACACACACACTTTCCCCTACTCCACTTATATTCAGCTAAACCTACACACTCTTCCCTACTTTTCCTACTCTACATACACTCAGATAACTTCACGCACCCTTTCCCACTTCACACACACTAATCAAACTCCACGTACTTTCCTACACTGCACACACACTCATCTACCCCTACATAGCCTTCCCTTCTCTCAAACACATAGCTCTCACCCCATACAATTACTTCCCCACATAACACCCTCTACAGCCTTTCTCCACACACTCACCTGTCATTCCACACATTCAACTCTCAAACCAGAGTCTCACACAACACACCATCCACTCTCACTACACACTCTCACATCCACTTGTCATTCATATCTCGCTCGACAATACATTCGGCTCTCACTGCATAATCTTCGTACTCTCCCCAGGCACTCACCTGCTCTCCCGGGACCACATTCTTTCCATCCATTAAAATTGTTCCCTTATCGTCAGTGACTCTTCACATTCCTCCTACTGCCTCACCAAGAGTCAGTAAGATCCTTCTCTCTCCTCTCCTCCAATAGGTGAGTCTCACTTCCATCACCCCCTTCTGAAGGTGAGTTCCACCTCCACCACCTCCTCCAACAGGTGAGTCACAACTCCACCACATCCTCCAACAGGTGAGTCGCAACTCCACCACCTCCCCTAGCAGGTGAGTCCCACCTCTACCACCACCTCCAGCAGGTGAGTTCATCACCGTCACTGGGCACATCAGGTTATTCATGCACTCAGGTTCCTGGCCCGTGTTGTCATGCATAATTATGCAGGGCAGACTCGAGCGACGCCAGCACCACCACCAGAAGGGGCCCCATCCTTGTATCCTTCCCCGGTTCCTACAGGATGTTCTCTGCATGCTGGCTTTCTTAGCTTCTGCGGGATATTCCCTGCTAATCATCCTTCGATCCTACAGGATGTTCTTTGGCAATATTCCTTAGCTTCTTCAGGATGTTCTTTGGCAATCTTCTTCAACTCCTTCAAGATGTTCTCTAGCATTCTGTCTTTCTAAGCTCCTGCAGGATGTTCTCTGACCATTTTCCTCAGCGTCGACAGGATACTCTCCGGCAATCTTCCTCAGCTCGGGCAGTATGTTATTTAGCAATCTCCCTCAACTCAGGCGGGATATTCTTTCGCAGTCTTCCAAGTCTCCTTCAGGATTGTTTCTGCGTTCCATTTTACGTTTCCCACAGACCTCTCTAACCTTGGCTGAGGACTTTAGTCCAGGGTCATGCTGTACTGTGAACATCTCCCGGGGGAGGATCACCCACTCTCATCCATTCACGCACTTCCTCTCTCTCTCTCGCACCTGGACATTAACTCCTTACGCTCAGACTGTTGTTCTTGCAAAGACTAATGGGACAAAGGCCAGCACCAGACGCCTGCCTGAGGGATGGCGCGCCAGTCTCTACGTAATACATGGGTGACTACGGGACCCTTCGCTCTCGCGTGCACTGGCAATGTCAAGCAAGTACAACACAGTCCCTCTGCCGCCCAGGAGCAACCCATCTATCCTTCATCCTTAACAAGCTTAAAATCTCTCGTCGCCAGCTCTATTCCTCAACCCTCCCATTCCTTCACCCTAGGACCATGGGTGCAGATGGAGGGCCCTCTCTGGATGGCATTATCTGCCTTACATCTTTATCAAAACGACAGGTCAGCGGCGTCACGGAAGTCAGCGTGACGAACCCAATGTCTCTGATGGTGTTGTGATACCCCGTGACGCCCATAAGGATAACACTCGTCCGGCAGACTCTCCTGTTTTGACAACGTTTCTGAAAAAAAAAAAAGAACGTGTCTCTCGTTAGATGTACACGACTCGAGCGAGCGAGCGAGCGCCTAGGGGTCGTCTCAAATCCGCATAGGCAACTTTCGTTGCTGACTCCCAAGACGACTTCAACATTTCAGGCACCTTATGTGATCACATAATTAGCATCGGCTTAAGAAGCGAGACAAAGCACTGCACCTGATCCTGCAGGGAGGGATGGATTGCCTTCCCAAAGGCAGAGACTGAAATGATCACCACGGAGAGAGAAAACCGTGTGAGAGTGTCTGCAGGGCAAGTGACTCAGCCAAACCCCGGGGAAGGCAGCGCCGAGGGGGACTAAATGCAGCTTGACGGCTCAAGGAAGGATTAACGAGTACGGTCACAGCGGGCGGGTAAACGCTGGTGGTCCCTCAAAAACCAGAGAGGCTTGGCTACTGAACAGCCTCCTGTCACCATACACCGCCTGACTCTACCACACACGACCTCATACGTCGTACTGCTTCTTTATACAGTCTGGTATGAACTCACATCCTCACACACACAATAATCTGATTTTCTGGAATTTGTAAAGTGCTAGAAGGTAATGGCTATTCGGCGCCTTTAGCATGAATGAGATATCTAAAAACTTTGACATTTACATAAGATTACGTATTTCGGGTTTCTTCGAAAGATGTTACTTGCTTCTTCATACAGTCTATTACGTTCTCCATACATTGTAGTATGTTCTTCATACAGTCAGGTATGTTCTCTATATAGTCTGGTATGTTTGCCATACAGTCTGGTATGTATACCATACCGTCATGAAAGAATCAACAAGGCTCCATTGCAGGAACATGTTGTCCCTAAACACAAGACACATAGGAGAAATTACTGATAAATTTCTCTTTTATTATTATCATATCAACATTTGCCATCCCATTTTTGTTCCCTGAGTCCGAGGCATTCACTATGATGAACAGGTTCTGAATAAGGCAACCTTAACGTGACTTACACCCCATTATGATATGGGACATAATACTCATGATCAGTCGGCACAGTCACTTACAAAGTTTGACATTTGAATATGACAAACGCGCTGGTCACCTTCTGGTAATCCCTTACCACAGGAGTGTCAAGAACCCACATGTGAGGCCTGGCATGGGGAAGGGAAAAGGTTAGAACAACCCATAATGAAGAGCAGGAGTTCTGTAAGTGTCATTCTAACCAACACCCATTGAGGGCTCGGCTTTACTGTGAACCATTAGTTATAACCTCCCGAGAAGTTCACTGCCACTGGCGCCGGACCTCTGTTGGTTTATTTCTTCAGCTGCAATTAGTTGGCTGCCAGCGTCCTACACACGGGTCTGTCCTGTGAAGGGAAAGACATCACCACAGAGCTTAGCCGAATGCGATCTTGGCTTGGCTCGATTGCAAATGAGCTGAGTTATGGTTACGATCGACAGACACAGGTAGCAACGTGAAGTGACTGCCTGACGTTCGAGCGGGTGTTTCCAGTGAACACCCCTGACGAACGCTTCTCTCTGAGCACAAGTCAAGTCATCGCCATAAACTTAGCTCTACTAGTTTTATGGCTTCATTTGGTTCTACTTATATGCACGGGGACACCACAAAAACAGAACTGATGGCATTCTTAATACATTTTTGGAACAGCTGGCTTGAAAATCGAGCTAATGTTACCTATTGGACGTATCTTCAAAATGATTCTAACACACAAACACACATACAGCACAGAGCAAGGGGTATCCTGAACACGACCTTTTAGTTTTCAAACCAGTTTGATGACGTCAGCAGCGAACATTTCTTCGAAAGATGCTGGGATACAGCAACCAAAGGCCATAACATGAACTAAAAGAAGAATCTTGTTGATGAAGACGTGAAGGAGTCGTCTGGAATATATACCTCTGAATGAATGGAATAAAATGAGAGATCACATTGTGAATTCTGACATCATACAAAAGCTTAAAAAGTTGTACGATGGAAGAGATAGTTCGTCAGATGGAGTCCCACAGGTTTAGAGCCCCCTCCTGTGCAGTACAAATATGTAATTACAGACAGATGACTATACACACACACACATGCAAGAGCATCCTCGGTCCCTCCAACACCACATATCAAAAGACACTCAACACACTGGTCTTCTCAGTCATCGCTAATCCTTCACCTGACTCTCAGCCCACACTTTTGAGAGAAACTACCGCACCACTGTCGTCGCCTCCATCCACTTCTGTTATTTGATTTTCATTCGTGCTGCTGTCAGCGGCTGGTTCATTGTGCGCCCTAAGCTCGTCTAGCGAGCGGTAGCGGAATAGGATTGCAGAGACCAGAATGGGTAGATAGATATTATTTTAAAAAGTGTTATAAAGCTGGTTCATATAATGAAATTATCTGCCAGATCCAGAACGAGGCGGCAACCCTTTGAGTTACGCTAGACACACACACACACACACAAACACGTCTGTCATCAAGACAATACAGAATATAAACATCTCATCTATAACCAAGTTTTTTTGCCCAAGACACTGGGGACGTGTCATGGCTGTGCTTGTTCTTGCAGTAACTACTCACGTGAATTGATGTGTAAGTGAATTCCTAGGAGAACCGACCATCCGGCCTCGTCCACGTCGCCTCCCACGGGATGAGCCGAAGGGCATAATTAATTTGTCGTTTCTTGCGGCCCAAGAACTCAACTCCTCAGACGCTCACTGACTGATTCTCTTCACTCTGACATTGCGTCGTCTGTACCCCTGTAGTACAGGCCTATATATCTCCTCAGCACACATTCGTCACCTCTGCTTAGGGTGGATCTGTCATGGAAAGCGCTGCCTACCGTTCTCCTCACACTGAAATCCCCACAGCTTCACTAGATTCACGGAAAGACAGTAGGAGAGTAGGTAACCGCCCTAGATGCTTCGGATTCCCGGTAGAATTTGTTTTTCCAAGACGGTTTCGGGAAAGGTCGGGGAGCGAGAAGAGAGGCGGAGGCCCTTCCTGGCGTCCACCACAACCAGCCGGCCGGCCGCCGGGTTCATGTTTATGCAAGATGTTCTCAGAAGATGTCGCTATCTTGTCGTCGTCCGGTCAAGTGGGTGGCTGTGGCGGGTGGGGGTGGTGAGTGGGCAAGGTCAGAGAGAGAGAGAGAGAGAGAGAGAGAGAGAGAGAGAGAGAGAGAGAGAGAGAGAGAGAGAGAGAGAGAGA
>JAYMFT010045855.1:0-15428 GCA_038088735.1 Panulirus argus | reverse complement strand
AAAATATATATATATATATATATATATATATATATATATATATATATATATATATATATATATATATAATTCCTTATTAACATAACAGAGAGAGAGAGAGAGAGAGGAAATCTTACTAGTACGAATGAGAGTCAACAAACGGAAGAAAGAAGGACACAGGGGAAGAATGATGACGATGATGAAGACAGGAAGAAGACACCTACGTGACGCAGAGACACGTGATGGCTAATGAGGAAAGATAAATAAAAAAAAAGACAGTTAAAGATGGAGGAGATAACGGAACAAGAGGGAAAGAATGAGGAAAAGATGAGAAATGAAAAATTCTACTCCTATTTCCATGGCCGACTTCCCGCCCAGAACACACACACACACACAGAGAATGTTGCCATCACAGAACGAAACAGTGTTGCCATCATGGTCCAGCCTCTAGAACAACATATGCAAAGGAAACAAAAAAAAAAAAAATGATTGCAAAGAAAGAAAAGAAAACATCATCTAACGCCATGAAGAATGAAATACATAAAAGGAATAAATTACTAAGACTGAACAAACTGAACTAAATAACCGCAGGAATTAACAAAAAAAAAAAAAGAGAGGTAGTTGTCTTATATCCAACGCACAACTTAAGATAATCCAGATAACTTATCCACACCCTGATAAGCGGGAGTCCTGGGCCAAACGGGTGGAATATTCATCCACTGCACTCGAGGCAGAGCCGATAGACTCTCCGGCGTGATGTATGATGAATGGAGAGCAAAAACTGACTCCTTTACAGCGGCAGGAAGGAGGGGGAGGGGGGGGGGTGGAGGGAGGGAGGGGAGGGGAGGGGGGAGTTGTGTGTGTGTGTGTGGGGGGGCGGGTGGAGGTGGGGGGTTGAAACAAACCTGCGTAAGGGTCAGGTCAAATCAAGGTTGGGCCATCATATAACGAGGGTCGTCCCGTAGTGTTCAAGGGTCGTACCGTAGTGTTTAAGGGTCGTACCGCCGTCTTGAAGGGTCGTACCGTCGTGTTCAAGGGTCGTACCATCGTGCTCAAGAGGATAAGATTACTTGTGTATATATATATATATATATATATATATATATACCGATGCAGCAGAAAAAGCACATTACATCTGCGCTAAAAATAATACTCAGTAATTTTTTCCCTCGTCTGCACATAACAAGGGTTCCCCTCTGGCCAACACATCAGAATATACTTTTTAAAAGCCCACTTTTGTTGGAGCTGTTTGTGGTCTACCTTAACAATGGTCTGCCATAAACATGGTCTGCCATAACCATGGTCTGTTATAACCATGGTCTGCCATGGGACAGACGGAACAAGACCACACTTCAAGACCAGTGTCTTCCATGGCAGAGGTGGGTATATAGGAAGCTTCAAGGTCTCCTAGAATAATAAAATAAAAAATTAAAAAAAAATCTTTTTTCAGCAATGAATTCTGATTTTGCCTATGTATCCTACGAATCAAAACTTTACGTACATGTTTTGACGTACAGTGGTTATGTTCAGCTCATCTTCTCTAAGTACATTTTGAGTATTGTTTACGTACAGCGACGTACAGAACCAGTGTGAAGAGAGTACACTTGTACAAGACGCAAACAGTACAAGAATACGAGGTATTTTACGTGATTCATTAAACTATTACTGTCCAGGGAGCGTCGTGGATGCAATTACTGGCACACATGAGATGCAGCAGCTTGTAATTACTGGCCGCACACGAGAGGTAATCAAATTTCCCGCGTGTAACGCACTAACGAGGAACTAAGGACAATTACCTTGGTCGGTGTTGCGGGGCATCGCCTGCAGCCGGCTCCTGAAGAAGGCGGTGACTGGGGGCGGGCGGAGGAGGAGGAGGAGATGAAGAAGGAAAAGAAAGATAAAGGAAGAATAAGAAGGAGGGAGGGAGTGAGGGAGGGAGGGAAGCGTGAGATGAATGAAAATGAGAGATGAAGGAAGGCGAGAATGTGGATAGTAAATTGGGAGATAGGAAGAGATGCGGAAGCAGAGAAATAGGAGACGGAGGCGACGAAGAGAAAGATTATGATAAAGAGGCAGACAGAGATGGAGGAAAGTCAGAAGGAAAGTAAGAACAGACAGAGAAAATGGGAGGAAAAGACAGAGGGAGGGTAGCCCCCGTTGAGGAAGACGTCGTCTGCTCCTGCTTAGCACAACATACGACCTTTGGGTGTGATGTCCTGGTCTTTGGCCCGACCGATAAGAGTCAAGGAACGGGACATCTCCATACCCATGGGTCGTACCGTCGTGCTCAAGGGTCGTACCGTCATGCTCAAGGGTCGTACCGTCGTGTTCAAGGGTCGTGTGAAAGGACTGAAACGGTAAGGGGGTTGAGGTGGAGGTGGGGGAGGGGGGGAGAGGGGGACGGAGAAAGGGAGGCCCCTCTTCTACACGCTGACACTTTACCTGTAAATAAAAAGAGACATGTTTTTCACTTTCTCAGAAATTTGTAAATATTTTCTTTCCCTGTCTGTTTTTTCCCCCTTTCTAAATTTTCTCTATATTCAATTAGGGCCCGGCCTTGATGTGGACTTTTGTCCATGACTGGAGCCTTCAACATAAAAAAAAAAAATTATCCTCCCGTAAACCAGACACGTACACAGCTATACAAGACCTTACTAAACCACTTGCGTTAATAAGATACAAATAAATTCAACAAACCATAACACCTGGCAGCCCTCATCTCTCCAGGACATGACTCAATCCTGAGTATTCATGTGCACACACAAGATACATTACTCAAGCGTATGATTCACATGGATTACTGCCTGTAAAATGTTTTCTCCTCAAATGGAATCATACGACTGTATCATCACAATACAGTGCCACTTCCATGTCACATGCAGACCAGACGTTGTGGTTACGACGCCAAAGCAAATGCCGTAATCTACATATGATTTCAGACGGGCTGTCATCTGTATCACAGAATACAAACTGCTTCTAATATGCCCATGAGACTTAATCGAGAGTCATACTGTCTTTTCTAATTCCAGTTTGCAAACTCGGGAGACGAAAATGACAACAGAGTACAGAAGATGGCACAAACGCCCTCAGGTAAACGAATGAAATTTAATTTGAAGAGGAAGTTAGAAAAGTTCAAGGGGAGTAAAAAAATAAAGTTCTGTCAAGTTAGATTGGCAGAATGTTTTAAATTCAAAAAGTTAGTTAATGGCATGCAAAGCGACTCATATGATTACCCAGACAGTTAAACGATGCTTTGCAAAAAAAAAAAAAAGTCGACTGAAAAGAGAATTGGTCTTTACTACTGTCGATTATTTTTTGAAATTCAGTGTTCTGTTATTATTACTGATCATGATCGTTCACACCAGTCATGCTCGTGGTCATTCTCGAGACAACATGAAGAGACGAAGAGATGGGAAGATGAGCCCACGAACTCCCCAACCTTAGTTGTGGGGCCACGCCCTTACCACTATGGCCACGTACAGCCATAACCTACACGGCTCCTCACACCACCTGAGACGCCTTACTGGAGGGAGGGAGTACGTACATCATCCTGGACAATAAGATGGTGGAGGGTCAAACCTTACGCCACCCGAGGCATCAGTGAGGAGGACACGGACGCACAGGAGAGCACCTTGCGCGGCTCCCTCGCTGTGACAGAATGCAGCCGGTGGAGGAAGAGGGTTGTGTCTACAGCAGCTGCTAACAGCAGGAGTCAGAGCAGCTGCGGCTCCAACAGGCAGGCAGTAGAGCGCAGAGCAGCGCAGAAGGACAAGGCTTAGTACACATAACAAACTAGAGTCACGAGACAAATACTTATATCTGAAACAATTAAATGTTCGCCTTCATAGAAGACGAAAGATGACAGAAACTGTACAATACTCAGGTAAATACTTTAGGAAAAAAGATGTACTGGAAACTACAGAATGTGCAGTGCTTAGGTAAAAGTTAAATACATGATCCAGTAAATCACAGAGTGTCAGGTAGACTGGAAAGAGAAGACAGGCGCCATGCCATGCCGCCTTGTTTTATTATGCACGAGCCACGAGTGTCTCGACGAGTCGACACGTGTCCTGGTCAGGCTAGCCTCGCCAACGAACACTTTTCTCAAGCTGCCAAAAAAAAAGAAAGAAAAAAAAACGCGTTAGGTTATTGATGTGTGACCCGTGCTTGACCCGGAAGGTTCAGTGGGTCACGTGTGTCATACGACACACCAGCCAGCCACCACTACTGCCACCACAAACACCAGCGACAGACCTGACTGACCCAAGAGGAAATTCCTTGTTAGACCCGACCCCTTGGGCACTATGGCATAATCCTTGGGTATGATGGCATCGCCTTTTGACCTTTCATCCCACAAGGGGTCAGGTTATAGGTCGAGCCATGTCATACCCTTGTGTCATCCCTTCGTGCTCAAAGCGGTTTAACAATCGAAGGCTCAGTATACTTACTCAAAATACATTTTTTTTACGTCAACTGAAAAATCTTTTACATTTACGAGACAAAAGAAGAGGGAAATCTGTTTCTTCTGTTTGGTTTCAAGGGCTGTGAAACTCACCACACACACACACACACACACAAAGAAGTGTAACAGAGACACCATCTGAATACTTCAAACACATACACACACACACACACACACACACACACACACACACACCAGGTCCTCAACATCACCCCATCAGAAATCGTGGCCAAACCAGAAGGAAATATTTTCTTTGTCTTCCTCCCGCCCACCACAACGCAGGAGCACCGCAAAACATCTCCGAAATCCACACGAAAAATAAAGCGAAACAGAAAACACTTGTCCATTGAAGCAGCAGTCAAAAGAAATATAATGGAGGGTCGTAAGGTTTAAAAAAGAATAAGAGACAGAAACTCTTCAGCAACAGCAGACAGACCACGCAAATGAAGATCTCCTTTTACTTCTTAAAGAGTTGAAAAAAAAAGATATATATGTAGTGACGTGTTTTGTCTGGTTGCAAGAAAATAAAACAAAAGAACTCGTAGTTACGGTGCTAAATCCCCCTTGATCATACGACATCTTTGCTCTTCTGGTGTTTCTGAATCATCCATGAGTGGGAGGAAAGGGATCACAGATGGGATTCATGACACATCGAGGCGCCAGGAACAAATCTGAGTCCCCCGGGCTGGCATGTATTACTGGCGTTACCACAACTCGTCACCATCCGTCCTATTGAGAGTCACTATCCTCACCATAGCATCTCATAAACACTGTCCTCAATATCAAGTCTAATTGTCCTTACCATTAAATGACTCGTCATTGTCCTGAGCATTAATCAACCCCTGTCACTAACTACACCATTCATTCTCCCTTCACTCTCCTCACCATTAAGTCTAACTTCACTATCCTCACCATCTTAGCCAAGCTAGATGGTCGAAACCAATAACACTTCAAGCAGTGCGAGGCGAAATTCGTCTAATTTCAAGTTTACGAACCAAATACAATGAGTATCCATTAAGGAAGGTCCACCTGAAATACGACATCTTTAATCGCAATCAGCTGATGGCTCTGAATCAGCTGATCGCCCCAATACATCGAATGAAAAGAAAAAAAAAAAACGAAGACTTTCGAGAAGGGAAAATAAAAAAAGCATCTGTACCTAACAATCACTTGTTTTTTTTTCGGGAAAACGATGACGAAAAAAAAAAATAATGCTTCCATAATCAACAATGACTTGTTTTCTGGGGGAAAAAAAAAACATGAGATTAAAAAATTTATCTATAATTAACGATGATCACTCGTTCTGGGAAGTAATTTGTTGCCCTGATGACGCACTGCTCTGCGCGCTGGCATGCGCGAGCCGTGATCGCAGGGACCATCTGGGAGCAGCTGGTTGGGCACAGCTACCATTTCCTGGGTGACGCAGCCACAAGGCAGGGACTGAGTAGGGGCAGGGGGGATGGGGGGCGCCAAGGGGAGGAGGGGGGAGAGGGAGGGATGTTAACTGGCTCAAGTGACCACTACGCATGCCATCATCATCATCATCATCACACACACACACACACACACACACAACAGAGAGAGAGAGAGAGAGAGAGAGTAGAGTAAGGGGTGACTTGATCATAAGAATCGAGTTCTTGAACCATTCCGACGATGGTCAGCAGACAGTCCAACACCTTTTCGAGAGATGGAGCAGCCAGAGGCCTATAACAAGAGACTAAGCGAGAGACTCGTTTGCAAGAGATGTTATTACCGAGGACCTTCGTGGCGTTATAGTTGTTTGACGACTGGGTGGAATTAGCCGAGAGATGAGGATACACATGCTGACAGCATAGAGAAGGTTTATAGTTCAGGAGACGCGAGCCCCAAGAGTGGTAGTAGAACTCCCTCACCCTTACAGTACAAACAGATTATTACAAACATGAGCCCCACAGAATGTAAACATGTCTACGACTGTATTACAAATGTCAACGTTGACAACAACAACTCTCTCTCTCTCTCCATTACACAACAACCACCAACTACCCATCCCAAAACACTCCAAAACTGGACACCACGCCAGCATCGTGCTAACCAGGGCTCTAGTTATGCAGGTCAGTCCCACCTTCCTAACCCCTCGCCACGCCACCACCACCCCTCAGCTGTCTCACTATGCCCCAGCCTCCTCTCCCCCAGGTCTCACTGGGCCCCAGCCTCCCCCAGGTTATTCAGTCCACCAAGCTCCCGAGCGTCGCTGTTAGGAACACATCTGCACCGCCACCAAATTTTCCAGCAGTCTTCTCTACAATTCTTCGTCGATTCAAGATCCCGTTATCATCATCAATATCATCATCATTATGACCGAGATACATCCATCTCAGCTCAGGGCCTGGTGAGAGCAATATCATGTCAGAATTGATGTACCCGTAACCACATCACAAGAGTGCTCTATGCCTTCCTATGCTGCAGTGCCCCAAGTGGAGTCTCTGGGATTGGGATTCTGGAACGTGAAGCCTCCTTAAGTGTGAGTGTGTGTAGTAAGAGCTCAGCTTGCTGCTTCTCCTTCTCCTCGACCACACACGCAGCCCACGCTTGATGCTGAGAGGAATCGGAAAGTAAGCGTTTTGCGAGATACTGTGACCAGCGCTAACAGGGAACGGACCACAGGAAGTGTGGGTGATAAGGGGGGGGACACTTGTGTAAACATGTTACTCCCGTGGGTAGCAGTACGGCAGCACGGCCCTACAGCACGGCGGGTACGACGCTCACGTGCAGAAGGAGGTTACGTGTGTAGTACGACCCTCGGGCACGACAGCTGGAGGGAAGGTAAAGGGCACAAGGACCTAGCACATCCGACATGCCACCTCCCTCCGTATCACCAGGAAGGGAGTGACGTAAATCACACAAACACACGTCGAACGGGTAAACGCAAATATACAAGTTCGCAATCGCTCTACCACACACACACACACACACACACAAGGCTCCCGGGGGAGGGGGTCGTCACATCTGTGGCATGGTACATAATACACCGCAAATTATACTTTCAGAGACACCCACTCACATCACACCTGTTCCAATCGGGTTGTTCCTTCACACAGCCCCCCGAAGGACTGAGTCGTTTTCAGGACGGAGGCGAAGGGATTCGACCCCATGAGCACGACGGTATGACTCTGAGGTATGATGGCGCGACATTTGACCTTACGTGTCGAGCCAGAGGGCTTAAGATCATCATGCTCAAGGATCGTATCTTTGTCCTCAAGGAGGGAATAAACCAACACATACTTCTTCCTTCTTCCTAAACCAACACATACTTCTTCCTTCTTCCTCCTTCTCCTCCTCCTCCACCTCTTCTTTATGTCTTCAGTTTATCTCTTCTCTTTGCTTCATGTAATGTCTCCCGCCCCGAGCGTGTGGGGTAATAACTCTATCCAGAAAAGATTATCTGAAAAGAAAAAAAGCCAATCATTACGCCCAAGAGATCCCCCACAAACGACGCAGAAACTAAGCCACCTGGACACAAGCAGGTCTGCGCGAGGGAGGCTGGCGAGTAAATAATACATGGCGGAAATTTACCAACAATAAGTTCTGCTCTTAAGCTGCTTTTCCCCAGATTCTCTTTCCTTCCATTTAAGAGGATTTGTTCGTCTTGGAAGAGGTCTTAAGTTATATGCTGAGGTCTCAAGTGGAGTGTGTAGCCTTGTCTCCCTCTCTCACCGCAGCCACCACCACCACCCGCTGGGGCAAGGGAATTCATCCACCACGAGGTAAGGCAAGGGAAATTATCCGGGCGAATCGCACTAACAAAAGACGCTCGGCTGACGCTGTGGTATCCAGTCAAACAGCCCGCTTTTGAACTTGGCCTTTGACCTGACCCTTTAAAGGGTGTCGGTCAAGAAGCCCAGAGCATCATCGTACACGCGGGTCGTACGGTCGTGTTTAGAAGAGGGGGGAGGGAGGGGGGGGGTTCATACAGTCTTGTTCGAGTACCATAGCACCGTTTTTCTCGAGAGTCGAACCCTCGTGCTCAAGAACCGCACCGACGTAAACTCGGGAGTCGCTAATCCCAACACGGATTCCGGATAAAAACAGCTTCAGTGTATCCGAGCGAAAGCATCGCCAAATCCGGATTCGACCAACACGGCGCCACGTCTCCAGCTGACTGACTTGCCGGATTAAACTGACCAGTTACGACCCCGGATTAAACTGGCGCCGCAGACCCCCCTGGATGAAACTGGACCGGAGACGTGTGCTGGGAATACACATCGCTGGAGCGAGTGTTCGCCTTCATATGGTCGGTCGTGCATGTATATATCATAATACACATTCTGTGTGTGTGTGTGTGTGTGCGTGTGTAGTCACACCCTGGTCATGACAATCATGGACTTTCGTGTGTATGGTTACCACGGTGAACGAATACTTGTTTTGCCTCTGCCCCAACAGAAAACGGCTTGACATTGACCCCTGTCCAACATGCCTGGAAACTGTTAACCCACTTACAGTGAAAACTACGCAGGCAGAACACAACACAAAATGTCTATTCACCTAACGCAAAACTGAGTTAGAATATAAATGATCCTCTTACGAAAGAGGATCACTCGCTACTTCTCATTCCGCCACACAAAACCATCATCTATAATTCTACCAACACAACAGCCCTGTTAGGAATAAGATCGAATCACTAAGGCCCAGCAGAATCATTGCACACCTTATATCCCTCCAGGCTCAGAGCCCAACCTTCACGAATCTCAATCCCAGTTAATGAAAATCTCTTTAAGACAGACTTGGGGGGGGGGGATGGATCTTGTTCCGGAGCCCAACCCTAGGGTAGGGGGTGGGGTGGGGTTCCTACCTGAGTCCAGGTGTACGATGATTCACCTTCCAGCACCTGAGCATTATGGCTTAAGGCTCTTCCTGCGTTGCACAGGCTGGCTGTTCCTCTCCCGCCGTCGTCTTCGTCCGCCTAAAAAAGGCTTTTCACACTCACGCAAAGGGAGATCTTGCAGAAGAAGGCTTACCTTCCCAGGTCTAACACAACTTCTGAGCAGACACTGTTAAGTACCTTCTCTCCAGCGAATTTTAAGGGACTGAGAAACAAATATTATAAGTTATACGTTCTGCGTGCTGAGAGAGCATATCGTGAACTTGGGAAAGAGCATATCGTCAAACTGGGACAGAACTTATCGTGAAATTCGAACACATGATTCGAGTTTAGTTACACAGGTGTGTTTACGTTTGTAAAGCACACTTCCTCTCTCTCTCTCTCTCTCTCTCTCTCATCAACATGACGACGGCAACATACCTGGGGGATGACGCAAGCCCGCCCCCCCGCCCCCCCAAGCAAATATTTGAGACAAATCAAAACCCGCGTCGGATCGCTTGCTGCGTCACGCCCCCGAAGGACGACGGGAGACTGGCGGTTAGCGCAACACCCTGGTCGGAAGAGAGAGAGAGAGAGAGAGAGAGAGACTCGCACCCCCCACCACACTCCCTCCCCCACTTCGTAAAGTTCCCCAACTGAGAACACAACGTGTAATTCACACAAATACAAAATCTTTATTCTGATTGATATGCAAACAAACAGTGTCTTCCCGCTCATTCCTTATCTCCCCTGCGTCCGCTTATAACACCCCAGTCTCCCCACGACTAATCAGACCTCCCATACAATAAGCGTGGTCGTAGCCCAAAGCACCATCTCCCCACATAACCAATCAGACCGTCAACGACGGGTCTACCAGTGGTCTACCTGCGTCTCCTCAGTTGCCAATCAGATTCCTCGTCACCCCACAGCCAGTCAGATCCTGCATCACTCCCCACCTCCGCCAGTGTACTGCCCTCCTTGGAGACAGCATGAGCCACAAGAATTTCCTGGACAGAAGGGGGCGGTCGTCGGCCGTGGTGGTGGAGGCGTCACATGCCCATGGCCTCATCTGATGCAGGTGAGGACGATCCGGGCAGAATTAATGTCCGAGTTGCAGGTGAGGTTTTCAAATGCCACAAGGTGTGAGCAAGGGTTGATGAGGCGAGCACACAGGGTGTGACGGGGCCTTACTTAGTCAAGCGCAAGGGTATGTCTTCTGGGCCTTCATCAAGGACATGTTTCACAGCCTTGCCCAAGTACAGGGTATTTAAAGGGTCTATAGCCAAGTACATTTCAGGGTCTCAACTAAGTTCAGGGTGTTTCGCAGGTGTGTCGGCCAAGTACAGGGTGTTTCAGGCCCCTTCGCTAAGTACGGGGTGTGTTAGCCAAAATATCAGCCAACGTCAGGGAACGCCAGAAGAATCGATTCTTCTTAAACCCTAGAGTGTTTTCCTAATGGAAGTGAATCATACGCACATATACTTAAGACTTCGTAGTTCCAGTGTGGAGAATGATTACACAACCGTCACATGTGAGGACGAATTTATGTAGCATGAGACTGGATGAATGAGGGATGAGACCACAAGGAATTTGAAAAGAGGAAGAGGGACAGGAGAAGACGAAGAGAGAAAAGTAGGCAGAGGAGAGGAATATACAAGCAGCACAGAGCAACAGGACAACGGACACAGACAAAGGTGAAGGAGAAAGCAGTCGAGAAAGAACAGGAACAGAAACTGTTGGGAAGAGAAGGAACTGCTGTCGAAGAAGCAGGAAGAACAGTAACAGCAGCAGCAGCAGCAGCAGTAGTAGAGGCGGCACCAGCAGGGGAGACAGCAGGAGCATGAGCAGCGGGTATTAATAGCAGTCGGTGTGCGTCGGGAAGACAAGCAGAAGCACCAAACATCGGCAGGGACACACGACATCCCCGCAGGGGGAACACGGCGTCACCTGCCCATCACCGGCAACGCTCTCTGGAGCCCCTCTCGGTCGGCCAGTCCCGTCTATCAGAGTGACAGGCCCAACCAACGCCGAACTCTCACAGACACACACACACACACTCAGGCACACACACACACACATATATACACACACCAGCTCGATGACGAGGACAGCGAGGAGTTCTTCGAGAGATGCAGGTGTATAGAGAGCAACCAGGGGACGTAAAGTGAAATTAAGGAGAAAACTTATCACAAAAGATGTAAAGAAGTACTTTTGCGTGTGTAAGACTTGTGGAGGACTGCAGTAAACTTAGCCACGAGGCAGTGATTGTGAGCAGATACACAGAAGTTTAAAAAGTAGAGAAAGTTCAAGAGATGGGGTCCCAAGAGTGTAGAAGTCCCTCCCGTACAGTACAAGAGATGGGGCCCCGCGAGTGTAAAACCCCCTCCCCGAACAGTAAAAAACAAGTAATCATTTATAAGTAATCAACTACAAATCCCTATAACAATCAAATTACAATTAACAAAATCCTTAATGGTTAGCGACAAACCATTGAACGAAGAAAAACTGGTCTATAAACAGTAGTGGTACTAGTTATACCTGTCAACCAGTGTCTGGTTCCTGGCCGCCAGGACCGCTGTAGATAACTACGAGAGGAGGCAAAATATTAAGAACCCGTCAAGGACGGTATAGCTAGGCAGACTGACGGCAAAATAAGGATAACTAAACCTCAGTATCTGTAATGCACCCGCAACAGCCTACCTGAAGATGAAGAGGAGGAGGAGGAGGAGGGAGGCAGGTAGGGTGGGGTTGGGCGCGTTCCGGAGCGCAGGTGTGGTGTTGGTGACGTCAGCGTCAGGTCAGGGTGGGGGTTGGGGGGAGGGGGGGGAAGAGCGGCGGGTGGCGGAAGGGGGTGGGGGTGGGGTAATATGAGGGAGAGGGAAAGGGGGAAGGAGGAGGGGTAGTGTCGCCGGCTGGCTAACCTCGCCCCTCCCCCGGGGACACACACACACACACACCTGCTGACGTCACAGCTGAGACACTCGTGCTTGCAAACATGTACTCGAGTGAGTTCACACACACATACACACTAGACAAGTCTTCTCCCCGGGTAAAGTCATACTTGTACACACTGAAAGTCAGGCTGGAGCAACACACATACACACACACACACACACACACTAGTCGATTCACACACACCCACACCTTTGCTGATTGAAGTGGTCCATTCACGCGCTTCATACACTCAGATGACACTTTCGACTCGGGTATTTCACTCATCACCACACACTCATCATCAGAGGGACTCAGCCCACAAAAGCCAGGCCTCAATCACAACCAGCAAGCCACGCGCTTCCCACACACAACACATTAGGGGAAAATCAAATTAATTTTCTCGAAGAGAACGATCGCTGGCCAACCATCTAGTCTTGGAACACTGTGAGGAAGTAGGTTAATTAGGCGGTAACAGCATTAGGGAGGAGGGAGGGGGGGAGGTGATGATGGTAAACTATGTGATGAGAGCATGAGCGATGAGGAGAAAACCATGCGATATCAAAGACATGATGTGATAGCATCAGAGATGAGGGTCAACTATGTGATAACAGCATCAGGGAACGTCTGATAATAGCAGGTAGCTTTAGGAAGGAAGGTAAACTATGTGATAACCGGCAGGTAGAGTTGGGAGGGAGGGAGGGTAAACTCAACGATAACAGCTGTAAGGAGGGTAGACTATGTGATATCGTCTGCAAGCGGTGTGTCGGCATCACACGCTGTGGGCACCGCTTGCTATCAAGTGCTTTGTCGAGACGCTCACCTTAAATGGGACTTAATACCATCACGAACATAATTACCGTGTCGACGGGCGTAAACTGCGGATATTTTTTTTATCAATTACCAGGGCATTAGAACTGGCTGTACTTAGGGAATTTATCATTATTAAACTTATTATTCTTATCGGGGGAATTCTCCCACTGAACATAATTCAGTAAAGTGTGTTTCCTGCAATGCATGAAGCAGGCGACATTGGCACACACACACACACATTTTGGCGGACGTCCATACGAAACAAATTTAAATTTCCATATGAACTCTATATAGGTCAACCAACCCCCAGCATTCTATCAGACTTCAAACACAAAATCTGTATTTTAGACCCAACATTTTAAAGGGCATTTCTGATTTTTTGACTCCGAGCATTTGATCAATACGTTGGTGCTTTGCCATATTGATATATTTTCTAAGCATTTAAAATAAAAATTTAAGCTTAGCCTAAATTTGCTATCGGCAAAGTCAGTTATTTTTCGTATATCATTCTCCATTTTCTGATATATTACAAAAATCATAACACTTCCCATGCACATCAATTTAACTGATATTTGCGAGACATTTCCCCACCCGCGTCCCAAACACATCACAGAAAACGATGAAAATAGAAAATGTTGAGAATATGGAAAACGATGTTTACTATTCAGTGTCGGCTGGCTGGGTCCCTCCTGATAGCAGGCCAGTTGCCGGATCCCACACAATAATGTCCAGGAAATTTAGTGGCCATTCCCCTGACATACTGAGGGGAAATTTTTTTTTCTTTCCAGAGGGAGAGAGAAAGAGAGAGAGGCAACAGACAGACTCTAAGGAGGTAAAAATAGAAAGACACCGTACTAATACAACAGTTTCCCCCGATACTCGTCTATAATGATTGTTCTTCGACAAGTTGTTCTTCAGATAGGGTGTTCCTTGGATAGGTTGTTCTTTCGATAGGTCCAAAATAGAACAGAGATACGACTAGAACTTCTGTAGTTTAACATCTGGTGTCTTGTGACAGTAATGATCCTGTAAGAAATTTTCTTTTGTATTTGTTTGAAACTATTTCAGTGGGAAGAAACTTAAATTAGAGACAGTCTATTTAGCAATATTAAAAAGGAGAGGGCGGGAGGCTTATACATATTCAAACGTTTTACATCACACAGCGTAAGAAAATGCATTGTCCTCATGCACAAAGGGAGCTGATGACTCAATTTATATGGACTGAAGCAATTTATTACATTTGCATAACAAACACGACCACTTAAAGGGACCCCACACTACACTACAGTTACCCATGTGCAGCACAGACATACATGCACACACAAACACCCGAGATGTGTCGGTAACGCTACACCAGAGAACGGGGCTGGCTGTCAGTGACAAGAAACCTTGCCGAGCATCGTCCAAGCGAAATCTTTTTACACACGCGCGCGCGCACGAATTCGTCGCACGTTTTATGAATTTATGAGCCCAACAGTCACGAATTCTGGAACAGCAATGCGCCTGAATATGTTACTACGAATTTATATTATTTCTAACAGAGTAAATAACACCTGCCCTTGATCCATCATGTAATTTGGAGATTTACAGGTAAAAAAGAAAAAAAAAAAAAGCTGAGCTTTTCATATATATGCAAAACGACGAAACAATAACACATCGAATTTAGAATAACATGAACACAAAAATACCTCCAACTGAAATCAGAAAATGGCAACATGGCACATCCCTGCCCCTTTAATTAATTAGTCTCTCGTTTGAATGAACCATCAATTAGTGTTCTCTCCTGCTTGTGAAGCGGTGCCACCACGGGGCCATAGTCAAAATATATCTAAATTATTCCTAATTGGTTCAACTGTATGACCATATATATGTCTATGGAACAATGTATTGTTTAAAATCCAGTATTTTAATCAGCGTACAATAACCTTTTGTTATGCAAATGCGTTGAAAGTGTGGCAATATATTGTAGGCTATTTATTATTAATAATAATAATATTAACAATAACAAACTATCGTAATATCTTTGGAAATAGAAAACGCAAGAACGAACATTTGAAAAATCAATCTTAAAAATTTCTCTTTAACGGATTTTCTGATGAAGCGTCGCACAGAGTGGAAATTTTAAGTGAAGTTCTTTCACTCGACTGGTCTTAAAACTTCCCCAGGCAAGCGTTTTCTATGTAGTGGCCGGCCTCTCTAATTTTCTCCCTCATCGGTTTCCAATGTATTTCTTAGAAAACAAAAGCGATTTTTTCACAATGTATTTCTTAGAAAACAAAAGCGATTTTTTCAAACTAAGAGAGTCGTGTGGGCTTCGGGAGGTAGGTCACCTCACCTCCTCGATCATAGAGAGTTAATAAGACGCCCTAGAATACCCAATATATATATATATATATATACATA
>JAYMFT010045844.1:0-15428 GCA_038088735.1 Panulirus argus | reverse complement strand
CTCTCTCTCTCTCTCTCTCTCTCTCTCTCTCTCTCTCTCTCTCTCTCTCTCTCTCTCTCTCTCTCTCTCTCTTGGACCAATCAGATATAGGGCCCTCGGAAGCGAGCGAGGCGCCTCACCTTCTACCTGATATACGACGCAGATGTCAACCAGATGGGAGATGGCTCGACGCTTACGCTGTAGGGAAACAATTTGGCCCCGCAGTGGAGGAAAAAATATCACCAGTAGTATATCCACTGAACTTAGATCTCCCGATGCACAGAAGGGACAGATTAGATTGCCAGGGGCGGCGGAGAGAGTGAAATGGGGAACAGAGAAAATGAAATAAAGGCACAGTGCACCTTTCATGAAAAATGGGAATTTCGTTTTCTTTCGTAATTTTAGGAGACGCTTATAACGGCTGCAGCTAAATGTCTCTATGAATGTCAGTGAGTCTACAGGGTATAGATAGGATACCCAGTGTACAGAACGTGACAATCCATGATAGACTGAACGCAGAATTCCAGCGCAGGAGGAGAGATAAGCATACATCTGATACAAGGAGAAGGAAGAGGAAGAGGAAGAGGAGGAGGAGGAGGAGGATTCTCCTGGACTCCTCCTCCTAAGGATGTCGCAGTTAACTCGGTCGTATATAAAGTGGGTCCCGGTGTGCCGTCAGCGCTCAACCGCCCCACACGTTCCCTTGATTTATGGTACACTGGCTGGACGGCAAGTACCACTGCTGCTGCTGCTGTTAACTTGTGATCTATGAAGTTGTGTGTGTGTGTGTGTGTGTGTGTATGTGTGTGTGTGTGTGTGTGTGTGTGTGTGTGAGAGAGAGAGAGAGAGAGAATAAGGAGACATTCAAAGACACCCCTCCCCCTCCCCGTATTGCACTGAGGTGCTATTAATGGCAAACCGACTGACAAGCAATTTACTGCCGTCGGGTGAGAGCAGGTGAGAATGATTCAGGACACTTTTTTAAAGACATTTAGCATGCGCAGTCTGGGTATAGCTGGGTTAGAAGTCACGCCTCGTCTACAGTCAACGAAGGGATTCTACACATCGGTCTGTGAGGTTTTGATATACAAATATATAGTCTCTTGTCATCCATTTTCAGACAGCGTTTCAAAGTCTTTCAACCTTTTCTTCAGTTTCCCGATGTGGTCAGTCTGGGATATTTAGTGACTTTGATAAGATGTAATGAATGAAAAGAGAGATATAAGGTATATGATTACGATCTTTGAGTAGAAAATACAAATCCGAGTTGATCATTAATCATCTGTCTTTACGTCAATGAGTAGAAAATACAAATCCGAGTTGATCATTAATCATCTGTCTTTACGTCACACTTAGGAGAAATATTGATCCTACATAATTCCTTAAGTAAGAGATAAAGAAGCATATTTACCATAAATAATTCATGAAAGTCTATAATTCTGAATTAATAAATACATCCAAATCAACATTTTCCTGTTTTGGGAATCTCAAAGATGTTATTCATTAAACTGAGTATTGGATTTGTGGGGTTTAAGATTTTCATTTAGGGAAAATTATTCGTGTTATGAACACTCAGTGTGGTTAGGACGCTATACAACGCGTCATTTACTTAATCAGCCACGGTACGTTGATCTTGGGTACAGCTTTTATCCTGCAGTTGGGTTAATAATTAAGGTAATTAGCTCGTGAATAGCTCCATTTTCCAACTACAAACAGTGTAGCACTGGGACAAAACTCCGAAATCTTGCCTTTTTTGGCCTCATGTTTTTCTTTATGCATATTTTTGCTAATTAGATTCTGTTGGAAACCTCATCTTATGTACTATTCAAATTACTGAGTAAGGATTTAAGATGTCTAAAGTTTGTATTTAGACAAAAACAGTCAAGTTATTTGACCACAGGTTAATTGCAGCATGTAACTGGACATGAATGTGGCTTACAATGTATGCATATAACTTATAAATGTTTGACCTCTTTACTGATCTTGGTCTGTCGAAATTGGAATACGGTCTTTTTCAAGACACAAGATTAAAATTGAAGATGAGGAGCCCCCTGAATCACATTACTTTCTAATTTTTGGTAAAGGAAAAAAAAAATCCTCAAAAAAGTTTTAAAAAAATTTCCATTTTATTTAAAAATTCTCACTGATGTTATTCATACGTACATGGGGTCAAAACGCTGTTCTTCCGATGATTATGTGTGTTTTCATAATTCCTTGAAGCAACAGAGAAGTGATTAGACTTATTAATAAATTTCTTACTAAGTTTTCAGTCCCAAGTATCTTGTTTAAGAGATTTTAAAAGTAAGGTTAGTAAGAGATTATTTTAAAAGTAAGGTTAGTAAGGCCATTAATGATTTTTATCTTTAATAATAAAGAGGCAAACAAGATAAAGTTCTTGATGTATTGTCTGTTTATCATGGCCCTTTTTTTTTTTTTGTCAGATATTTTCAAGATTCATTTTAAATATCTCATCAAAAGCGCTATTTGTCATGACTGGTAATGACTCGAGCTCTAAAATTAAATTTTGGCAATTTAGCTGTGTTATTAATCTCTTGAGTAATTAGGACAAGTGATTATACATTTTGATTAATCTACCGGTCGCAACCGTTCTATTCTAGGTGTATATTTTTTTTTTTTACAGAGAATTTCCATGATGATAAAACTAGTGTATGTCCTTAAACCACACTATTTTTTCCAAACCCGAAAACAAAATTTGACCCATAGGAAAACTAGGACTTCCCTTCTACTTTCTGTCCTTTTGTTGAAAGTCTAATCATAACGATCTGTTCATCGCCCATCGATTTAATACGACATCGGTGATCCCCACATATTTCCAATTACGGATTCTAATATGCTCGGTCTCTTGGTTAGAACTTTATCGATTGCGAAACCTTGATGAATTCTTATATGTATTTCCACGTTGAGCAACTGATTTATATCTTTAGCTAAAATTTTCTGTCTTTGCGATTTTCGTTTTTCTCTTTTTCTTTTCTTAGTAAAGATATTGACTTTACATTCTCTTCTCCTGTTCCATGATATCGTCTGGTTCTTAGAGCCGGACCTCTGGCTTCATCTCGCATTACAGGTATCACAGCTGAGGCTTCGAAGCCTCCAGTACGTCTGCGTCGAACGTGGGCGTAGCGGGGGAGTACGGTAGTGAATGTTAAGGAGGAGGAGGAGGAGGAAGAGGAGAAGGAGGAGGAGGAGGAGGAGAAGGAGGAGGAGGAGTGACAGTGATCAAATTCTGGACTTGTTGTCATTGTCCACGAGTCGCCTCTCTCCCCCAACACTTGAACTGCCTCGCTTCCTGTCACCACCATCGCCACCACTGCTGCCGCCAGCATCACCAACACAGCCGCATCTCTCCTACCACCAACACCACCACCACCAACGCGGCCTCCTACACACCTGCCTGGCACCTGCCACTTCCAACACCACCACTACTACGCACCTGCCTCTCTCTTGCCACCATCTCCAACACCAACACGACCTCCACACACCTGCCTGGCTCTTGCCACCACCGCCGCCACGAACCATCATCACCACACACCTACCTCATTTGCATACTGAGAGGGCCAAATAGCTCCGGTCTTGAGCAGTGTCGTGTTTTTCCTCTCTTATATATGCTAACGTCTTTTAAAACTGCATGAAAAGGCAGTTAAACACCTCACGCGCCGTTGCAACATTAGTTTGCAGGCGTCCACTTGCAACGGACGTTGATGTCCTTGATACTCACTCACGTCCCGTAATTAAGTACACAGTGGATGCGTACGTGAATATATCCTTGAGTATATATACCCTCCGATCCCAAACACTTATCATAGGTATATGAGCTTCGGATGATTAAAATGGAAACCAGATTACTTTTTTCAGGGAAAAAAAGGGGGGAATTTACCATTTATTTCCGGGTAGTTCTCGGTATGCAACATGCACAGGGAACATTTCTATTCAGTGGGCACATATACAGAACACAGAGTTGTGGTGCCCACTTAATGCTGGCGTTCATTTGTTCCTCACCTTATATTTTTGAATGTTTATGATCTGTTTCTCTCCAAATTGGCAAAGAAATTATGCGGATTATTGTTCCTTTTTTTTCCACGATGCAAATCCATGTTTACATAAGGAGTGTAGCAGTTCCAGCGGTGATAATTCAGAAGCCCCTTTCCATAAAGGGTCGGGAAAATGCAAGAATTTGGCTCCCAGGAATGAGGTTGCTGTCTGGGGTGGAGAGAATGATACTTATTGTAGGGACACAGTGAGCTTTTCCTTTTCCATTGGAGGGAAATGAGCATTCAGAGAAAACGGAGAGGTTGAGAGAGAGAGAGAGAGAGAGAGAGAGAGAGAGATCCTCCCCTCAAATAAACGAGCTCTATGTAACCGAGCAGGTAGATAGGTAGAGTCTCTCAGTCCCCACTCTAACATTTCCGTATATGTCTCGCTATCAAAGGACGAGACGGTGCCTCCGGTTGGAGGTGGGTGTTGAGAGATTAATGACACAAAGGATCGTGACTAAATAGATGAGGGTGTCTGACGCACGGCGTATGTGTATACGCTCACATATATATGGGCTCGTACATATACGCCTTCGCAAGAGTAGGACAGTCATCCAGTAGGTTTTGACTGGAATGACGATGCTGGGAGGGGAGTTGTAAGGACACCACTTGGAGACCCGAAGGCTGGTGAAAAGACATAAAAGGACACTGAAAACCTTTTTGTAGGATGCTTGGAAGCCGGGGACTGATGAAGGATACCCGGATACTGCTGATAGATTCCTGGAAGAGCCACTGGGAAGACTTCGTAAGGTTGCTAGAGGGAAATTGGGAGAATCCCGAGGAACAACTGTAAGTATTCGATTGAGGTTAGTGCTAAACACAGGGAGGATATTGCTTCAGCCGCTGGTACAGTAGGGTGCTCTGGGGTTATTGGCCATGTACTGGAAAGGTCGATAGGGCCACTGCAAGACAAAATAGAAGAGGAAAACTAATGCAAATTCAGAAACTATTAGCCATAAGCGAGAGGAAGGATTTATAAGAAGGAAAAGTCAGTACGTATAAAATCCCAAATCGAGGCTGGACAAGTACCACAGACAGTGTGACCTTCCGTGATCGTGAAACCTTGTTTTTGGAATTGGAACGAAAATGATTTTTGAAAAATATGGTTGCCTATGGGACTCATAATGCAAATAATTGATTATCACTGATTAACTGAAACCTTGCAAACTTTATGAAAGTTACAGAAATGAAAGCAAAAATGTATTTCATAAGAACACTGACTTTTTGAGAGCAGCTGACAATTTTGCAGTGAAAAATTTTGGACTTCCCTGAAGGACTATGATTCAGTTAGATTTAGACAAGGAAAAAGAAGCTGTAATGTAAATAAGGTTCATCAGGTATTCCGTCGGATGCCCTGGCTTTTACAGAAAGTCCTGCAGGAAGAAGTAAAAGAAGGAATGCTTCTAATAGTCATAAAAGTGACCCTTGGATAGTATACAGAACCTGGACTTGATTTGCCTGCAGCTGAAATAGAAAAGAAAACATCCTGCTGGTTGTGGCCCTTTTCAAGTATTATACTTAAGATAAAGAGAAGGAGGACTGGAGCGGTGGGACTATAATTCTGGGGTGGCAGAGACCTTCGTGGTATGGCTTGTGGCAGAGCCTAGCCTCTTGGGAGCTGGTGAGGTCTTGGCGCCTAGGAAAGACTTAACAAGAGAAGCCTCTCGACGGCCTTCATAGGATATGTGGCGGTGCTATGAGGGAATGGATTAGAACGAAGGATGACAGAATGGGAGGAAAGGGTGAGAAGGATGGGATGGGGGAAGGATGATGAAGGAAAATACTACGGGATGATTTGGAAGGATAGGCCGTGTGACTTCACGTGAGAATAGATCGGATGGTGCGAAGGCGCAAAGGGAGGAAGGACTTGTTACCAGTGTCGAAGGAAAGTCAAATGAGGAACAGAAATGTGAAGAAGCGTAAGATATTGTGATAGGAGATAAGAACTTAGCGATGCGCGATGGGAAAGAACAACCCAGTGGAAAGGGAAAGAACGACCCAATGGATTGGTAGTTCTATATTCACAACCACGACCACCTTTCCGCCTCGAGAACCCTTCTCGTCACGATAATCAGAAGCTGCCGACATAAGCTCACTCAATCTGGATGGCTGGTCGAATGACCCTTCGTTGCTTTGTCAGCCTTGAAGTCGAACTGACCGACAGAGCAACAGAATTCCTTCCTTCTCTTACCCACAGACTCGCAAGTCCCAGATTCGAGCCATAACCTCAGAGTCGAGTTTAATTATTAAACCATTTCATATACAGCAAAAACAAGTGTCCAAATCTTTGCTCCAAACTTGGGTATTCTGGCCTAAGGCTTTCGTATCCCATCAGTGACTTCTCTTCACGCTATCTCCAAACGTGAAAAACTGCACCTTCCTCACCCTTATGTGTGAATTTAGCAACTAACAGCCATCGCGTTTCCTAGCAAGTCATGTGGTTTACGTAAACTATCTCTATGAATAATTTCCACTCTAAAACGGACCATATTCATTTAAGCCCTTAACAGCATTTATTGTTATGCTTTTTTCTCATAGCTATAAGCAGTTATACTCGTCTTTATCCAACGTTTTAAATCAAATTTCTTTGTAAAATTCTGGAAACCGTATCTTCGTTCTTTCATTAAGCTTTCTTAAGAAACTCCTTGGTAGTGCCCCTCTAGCGCCTTTCCTTAACAACTATGGTCTGGACCTTTCTCAAGAACAGTCTTTTTTTTTTTTTCCTTTTCCCCCAAAAAAAACGATAAAAAGTTTTTTTTTGTATCTCTCCCTCTCATTAACCCTCTTCACATTGCAATTAAGGCCTGGCCTCGATGTGGATTTTTGTCCGTGGCTGGAGACCCCACAGGGAAAAGTAAAATGTAGAGTCATTGCCTCGAAAATATGGAAGGAACTCTTGAAATAGGTTCTGATATGATTGTAAACTTACAGTTTGTGGAAGGTTTCATTTCTAAACTCGTGGACACATTAAGAAGATCTGGTTTGTCCTACACCGTCCTGGTTATTCATACAGAGAAGAGTCTTATGTATGTTTCTTATAACTGAAAAGTAACTAATCTGTTTTACGTAGAAGCTTAAGATTTTTACTTCTACAAGAGACACCGATAATGATTCTACTTCTTTTGGGGAGCAGACACTTAAGAAATCATGATTTTCTATATACTTATGAAAAATGGGAGTCGTGGGAGTGCTGGTTATCTGAAAGAACCCTTGAGGTCTTGTTAATCTTCATCATGGCCACTGTGGCGTGGCTGGTCTGTAAGAATACCTGAGGAGGCGGTGATATTCACCACGACCAGTGTATAGAGTTTCTGCTCTCTACGAGGACTCGAGAATGTGGCTGATGCTCTACACGGCCACTCTATATGGAGTTGCAGCTCTATAAGAACACTTCATAAAGTGGTTAGTGTCGAGTCTCTGCTCTTGTACGAGATACTTGGAGACGCGGTAACTACTGGGGAGTGTAGTTTCAGATGGACTTACGCACTGGGGGGTCGTTCTAGTGTATATATATATATGTTTCGTCATAGTCGTGGTCGTCGGGGGTAAGGGCGTGAGGCGAATATTCTCTCTCTCTCTCTCTCTCTCTCTCTCTCTCTCTCTCTCTCTCTCTCTCTCTCTCTCTCCACGTCAGCATGCATCATCCAGGAATATAGCTGGGACGCCTCACATAAAGGCCCTATGGTAGCTGGAAGACTGGTATCGCCGCCCATGTCAGCGGGTAAATGAGAGGAACGTATAAATCTTATACGACCCCCTGGTTTTGACTAGGGGTCGTATAAGATTTATACGACCAGGCTGTGCTTCAGTTCCTCGTCCCACCTGAGAGAGAAAAAAAGATTTATATATAAATGTATATATATGAATATATATATATACATGCAGACGAATGGCTTTACAATGACAGGTGTACGCTAGACATATCCTAATTACAAAAATCTCCAGCCGTAATATTCTGGTATCAGGTATTGTGCGCTGCCATTCACGGCTGGGTCATATTTCTACGTTGACCGTAAAGCTTTTGCGCGCCCTGAATAACATCTCTCATTGGCGCTACTGTTATGGGGTTTCCCTTTGCCACCAGCTTCATTAGCGAGGGGACAATTGCGCCACAGTGTGATGTGGCGAAGCTTAAAGGGCCCCACACTATCAGCAGGTAATGTCAGAAATTCCTCCGAATGGGAATTTCACATTCTGTTTCTCGCGGGGGTATTTATTCCATACAGCATATATTCGCGATATGATGAGAAATGAAGAAAGAAAATACACACACACACACACACACACACACACACACACACACACACACACACACACACACTCCTTTCCTCCCCAATTATTCTCCCTTATCTCTCCCCACTACTTTCATAACCTTCCCACCTGCTTCCTCACCCCTTCCCAACGCCCTCATCCTCCTCACCTCCCCCCCCTCATCAATATCCTCATCTCCCCACTAGCCTCTTTAGCTCCCCTAGACCCCCCTCCCCCTCTAATTACCTCCCCCACCACCCTCCTCGTCTCCCCTCCCCCATCGATCTCTCTCCTCATCTCCCCACTCGTCTCCTCGCCTCCCCTGCGTCACCCCCCCCCCTCACCCCAGCACTTCACCTGCCAACAGGAGCCTCATTAGCAGACTCCCTCATCTGGGGGAGGCGACTGCGGTTCCCACTCACCCCAGTGCTCTCGGCTGGTCACGCTTCCTTCGCTAAATTAGTGGCATTAAATGAGTTCGCGCTACGAGAAGCAGCGGGACCTTGAGGAGAATTTCCTGGACGTCATCGGGTCTCGCTCTGACTGGCACACCTGGCCATGATTTCCTGATTCCTCAAGTTGAGAAGACGCGGTATCAGAAAACTCCGTGTGTGTGTGTGTGTGTGAGTGTGTATTTTTATCCTGGGGACTTGAAGATCTCTGGGGAGAGGGAGGAGATTACAGCACACCCTGTCATGTACGTGGGAAAGGTGCGGGGGGGAGGGGGGGGTGTGTAGTAGTAGTTCAGCAGGGTCTTCAGATCGGGTCTTAGTCACAGCAAATTTGCGTACGTGAGACTATCAGGGATTTATTGACTCTCAGCGCTGATAGAACAACATCACGTTGACAAAAAGCGTATTTATTTTGTTTTTTTTGCACTGATCACATGATATACGACGGCATGAATGGGTGTTACCGGATTCCGCTGCTCTCGCAGTGTTTGGGCCCACGATCATCCCTTTACTGATTCTAGCGCTTATGATGCCCTCGCCAGAGTTCCTACAGTGTATTGTATCACATGCTGGCGCTATGCTGTGTCGGCTGGTCTCGCTGTCGTCCGCTATGCCGCTCGTGACTATACCTTCCTCACACAACAACTCATTCTACTTCCAATAATCGAACCCTCGATGAAGCTGGTCTCTGTGTCTCTCCCCAGTCCGGACGGCGCGGGGTGGGGAGGAAATTGCGCCACATTATTTCCTTCCTGGAGAAAACTATCGAGTTGCCCAGAAATATATAATATATATATACATATACACACACACACTTCAGATCTCCGCCTAGCCTCACTGGACCATAAATACACGCTGGATAAATTTGTAGCCGTTGTCAGACCCTTCCGTTTCGAGGGATAACATGAAGTTATTATGAGGAGAGAGAAGGTAATGGGATGTTGTTCGAGCCTGTTGCTCCTATATGAAGTGTTGGTATGGTAATATTGAGTGAGGTGGAGCCCTGGTCTCGTCACATCATTTGATGAATAATTTCAGTGGTATATTTATACTCTTTGGTGCGGATTATAAAGGCAAAAGTGCTTTGTTAAGTCTAGCTAAGGCAAATGGTAAAGACCAAGGTGTAATTGGTTGGTATTATTGTATAAACCAAGAAAAGAGGTGAAAAAAGAAAAGGTTTGACGTATAGTCAAAGGAAGCAAGAACAGACTTTATAAAACTTGTAATCTAAGTTGGTAGGACTTTTGCTAGACTTTCGTAATATCGCTTCGATGCCGTCATGAGCTCACTGTGAGGGAATATCCTCATGAACTCACTATATGGGACTTTCCTCATATATATATATATATATATATATATGAGTGTGTGTCCTATTCGAGTTGCAAAGCTTCAGCCCTGAGTCCCAATGAAGACGTATGATTCTTGCATAGTGCAAATGAACGAGGCCACCTCCTCCGTCCTCCGTCATGATACTTGCTAACCTCACAAAATTTATAAGCGTCAGCTACCGGCAGAAGTGGAGCCTGTTTCCACCAATATTCGTGCCATTGTTCAATTCCACCGGACGAGTCAATATATTATTCATGAAATGTGTTTCCAAACGGTAGTCATCCGAACAACACGTCGAAATATTCTTGAGGGAAATTCATTTATTGTTTACCGAGCGTATAGTGTTCCAGAACGCCTCGTATATCGTGAGATTCATTGTCTTGTGATCCGAGAATTCCTTGCACGAAGCAAAACAAACACACACACACATATCTGTAGTTTTCCTAATAGTGTTGCATCCCTTCCAATCCTCGGTAGTTATTGATTTACTGTATAATAGGATGATAAAGGAAGGTATTCATTCTTTACCGGGAATGGAGCGGTTTCCAAACGCCCTTCTTGAATATCGGGAGATTCACAGCGAAGCAAGGATTCCTTACGCGAAACAATATATATATATATATATATATCCCCTCTGTTCCTCCCTGGATCGCACGCCTCCATCCCCAACGATTGAGGAGAATTTTTATTTATGTGTAGATACACTGCATGAGTAGGAGAGATGAATTTTCAAAAGGAAACGCATAGCTTACCATCGAAGACACACACACACACACACACACACACACACACACACACACACACACACACACACACACACACACACACACACACACATGCATATGCATGAAACATAGGAACGCGTGCGGTAAACACGCGCACATCTGTTTATCAGTGCAGCTCAGATGGAGAAAAAGAAAGAGAGGAGAGAGAGAGAGAGAGAGAGAGAGAGAGAGAGAGAGAGAGAGAGGGAGAGAGAGAGAGAGAGGCAGAGGATTTAGAAATAATGTTGCCGTAAAACAAGAGAGAGAGTAAATCCTCAGGAGGAAGGTATGAGTCTCATCGCTCAGTAATGTTCATCGTAATTTTACCAGTTGCAGCGTGAGTGAGGCGGAGGAGGGCACTGAAGTGAAACAGCGAAAATAATCTTGATTGAAACAGTGTACTGAACTCGGGTGAAGCAGCGAAGTAGACTTGAGTGAAACAGCGTAGTCAACTTCAGTGAAACAGCAGGGGAGAAACTTGAGTGGATGATTGGACTGAGATTAAGTGAAACAGTGGAGCAAACTTACGTGAAACAGAGGAAAGAGTTAGAATGAAACAGTTGTGAGAGAGAGAGAGAGACAGAGAGAGAGAGAGAGACAGAGAGAGAGAGAGAGAGGCAGTGAACTATATGACTAAACACACAAAAGGATTTTTCCTCATTCCTCACACACGTGTTTAATCCAAAGGTCTTTGACGTGAAGACACCTAGCTTTACTTACCATCATTAGCCAACCGCTGTCGATGGAAGGTCGTTGGCAAAAAAAAAAAAAAAAAGCAATGGGTACCATGGAGTCGAGAGAGAGAGAGAGAACCACCCCTCCTTTGAAAAGGCATTTCACTCTCAAAAAAACGCATTCAGTCTCATGTCTCAAAAGTTGCAACAGCAGATCAAAAGGCGTTCACGAGATTGCGATATCCTAAGCCTGTACTCCTGACATATCACGAAGGAGTTCAGCTACGGAGGAGCTAATAGTCTTCCCATCTCCCCATTCGGAATTGGAAGTATAGATACGTAAACTGAATCTGTCGTCTGTCTTTCCTGCCCGTCAGATCCAAAAGGAGGATACTCAAGAAATGACAGGATGACTAACAGACGCATTTGAAACAGAGAGAAAGTATGAGGGGAGCCGGTGTAGCACCAGGGGTCTGTCTATTCAGGTTGAGACAGACCACACCGGGTCCTGTGAAGTGGTCCGAGATGCTCTGGGTAGGAGAGAGAGGGGGGTTGTGGAAGGAGCGGACAGCCCACTATATATAAGACCGTCTTTGATGCTGGTTGCTGGAAAAGAAAGCAAGATTAAGAAAAAGTGATGGGAGTTATTGACGAAAATACAGACTTGGTGTGTGTGTGGGGGGGGAAGAGCTTGAAAGAGAGCGCGAGAGCTTATGAGACCGGAGAGAGAGGAAAGATAGATAGAGAGAGGTCAGTAGAGCAGATGTTTTTCTTTTTTATTTCCATTTCGCCTTGGCTTCCTGACACACTTCACACACACACACACACACACACACACACACACACACACACACACACACCCTGTGGTAGCTGCCCGACCTCTCCTGAAAACTCTGGTCATCACTCAGGGCTGACTGGACTGACCCTTTGCCTGAAATTTCCACTAGATTATCAATTTCTCATCTGGATGATCCGATTCCAGTCGTTAGAATCGCCCTCCCTCCTTCCCTCCCTCCCTCCCTCCCTCCCTCCCTCCTCTCTCTCCCTCCCTCCTTCTCTCTCTCTCTCTCTCGTTAGGGCAGGAACCTTTACACGCTCCGGCAGGGGGGTGGGACCCCAGCGGTGTAAATAATTAGGAAGGTACTCGCTCGATGGGGGTAGTCCAAACATCGCCCGTGGCGGCAGCACCTGCCAACAGTGTGCGGAAGATAACAGAACGCGGTGGATGATTCGCCCCGGGAGAGGCCTGGTCCATTACGAGGTCCTGACGCGTATTGCCCAAAATGATGATAACGGCGGGTCGATACGTTCTCATGTATCAAGAGAGACATGAGATTATCTACAGGCGTTGGCTGGTGCGACTACTCGTTAATATGCCTCATAGTCCACTTCGACCTTCCCCAAGTCAACACTCATCAACGCCGCTATAACTCACAACCTCCCAGTCCACTGCAGTCTAGTTACGCTAACACTCGCCAACGCAACCGCATTTCACGGGCCTCTATAACCTCTCCCTCCAACAGTACCCGCCAACACAACAACACCATACTTCTGTGTTCCAGTCTGTTGCATAATGGAATATTTACCTACATATATCAACACCCTCAGTGCTCTCTCTTCCTGTAACTTGTACCTGGGGAATATTATTTCCCCACATAACACAGCCTTTCAAACTCATTTTTTTCCGCTCGAAGGTCTTAATTGTCAGGTGTGTGTGTGTGTGTGTGTGTGTGTGTGTGTGTGTGTGTGTGTGTGTGTGTTTCACGATTACATTATTCGCAGTTACCTTTCGAGGTTACATAATTACCACATCGGGCCCTTGTGTGTGTGTTTCACGATTACATTATTCGCAGTTACCTTTCGAGGTTACATAATTACCACATTGGGCCCTTGTGTGTGTGTTTCACGATTACATTATTCGCAGTTACCTTTCGAGGTTACGTAATTACCACATCGGGCCCTTAGTGTAATGAACAGGAGAAGCCGTTCAAGACAAGCAGCGTTGTTCGTCTCGGAGTTTGTCGTGTTAATTAGTGTGTCAGTCACGCCTCCGAGGTCAGAGGGGGGGACTTTTCTAATTAAACTACAGCGTGGCTGGACTCTCTGTATAATTCTAATCCAGCGTATTTCCAGTCCTGGAAGCCTCTGCCTGGAATGAAGGGACTTATGGGGTCAGAGTCATCCCCCTAAACAGTTCCGGCGGTTCCAGTCAGCCGGGTGATATTTTTGTGATCTATCTCAGAAAATAGTTGGTCGCCTTTGTCACAACACACACACGCACACGCACACACACACACACACACAGACACACACACACACACAAAGGCGCTTCTAGAGCGCAGTTAAGCCTGGAAGTTGTTGATCTTTACGTGTGATTCTTAATTACTTAAAGAATCTCATGGAAGACAGACAGGAGTTTTAGACAGTAGAAATTTAATAGCTAACCTTTACGCATTTTTCTCACGTATATTTTTCTTTTACGCTCGAAAGAATTTTTGTCTCATTTTCCTTCTTTTGTTTTCGTAATCCTTTTTTTTTTTTTTTCTTCTTTATACCGGTTACATCAAAATGTCCTCTTGATCCACGGAAAAGGAACATTTAGCTTCGTATTTGGCGAGAGAAAAGTTGCACGGGGCAGCTTAATTTAGTCCCTGACGGCCAGAGAACACTGCAGAAGGTCTTGGCCAAAACCCACTCACCAGACTGTTGAGTACGACTACCCGATCCTAGAGAGAAAAAGGTGTCGACCCCTGAGCGAGACGTCACGACCCTTGGGTATATTTGGGTGACTCCCTACGTGCCCTTAAAAGGGGTCACGGAAGGACCTGTTCAGCGCGAGTTTGGAGCGGAATGGAAAAGGATATAAATCATCAGGCAAGGCTTGAAGCGTCAGCGAGGTATAGCGCCTGGATCAGACGAAGAATAATAGGCCACATTCGCTCACGTCCATTCTCTAGTTGTTATACGTAATGCACCGAAACCACAGCTCCCTTTCCACAACCAGGCCCTACAGACCTTTGCATGGTTTTCCCCGGCCGCTTGACATGCCCTGGTTCAGTCCACTGACAGCACGTCGACCCCTGTATACCACATGGCTCTATTTCACTCTATCCAGTGCACGCCCCTCACCCTCTTGCATTTTCAGGCCCTGGTCGACTCAATATCTTTTGCATTCCCTCATTCTACTCTCCAGTTTGGATACCCCTTCTCCTTCCTCCCTCCACTTCTGACATATATATATAACATCTTGGTTATTCTCTCTATATGTCCAAACCATTTCAGAACAGGCACTTTTCATCTCTTTCAACCGCACTCTTTTTAGTACCACACTTTGCTATTAATCTATTATTATCTACTCGGTCAGACCACCTCACGCCACATATTGCCCTCAAACATTTCATACATATAGCCATTAGTATATATATATATATATATATATATATATATATATATATATATATATATATATATATATATATATATATATATATATATTTGACCATCAGTCACTGTCGGCAGTAACTGATGTGTATTAGAATGAGACCCATGAAAGGAGAGTGTACCGTGATACCAATCACCTTTGATGAATAGACATGCCAGGCATATTCAGCCGCTGAATAAACTATATATTCATTCCGAGAATTTCTGGGAAGTAGATCTCATAAGATAGTAATTCATAATTCGATAATCTTTGATAAACGACAGAAAAATCTAAGGATATCATTTTTCTCTCTCTCTCGAAAGCTAAGCTTTTGAGTCGGAAGGATTTCATATTTTTGGGTTTATGAAAGATATTTTATTCAGTATTATGGTATGATGTATAACAGATTCATGGGCTATAAGATATATACGATCGATATTCTAGCGTTACTTGTATATTGGTCTCTCTCTCTCTCTCTCTCTCTCTCTCTCTCTCTCTCTCTCTCT
>JAYMFT010045833.1:0-15428 GCA_038088735.1 Panulirus argus | reverse complement strand
ACACACACACACACACACACATATATATATACATATATATATATATATATATATATATATATATATATATATATATACTTACATATACATACGCTGTACATATTCATACTTGCTTGCCTTCATCCCTTCCCGACGCCATCTCGCACCACAGAAAACAGCACAAAAACAAGACAGAAAAGAAAAAAGATGACATATACATTCTCTTCTTCTCCCCTACACCCCATTGCTGCTCATGCATCAGTGAGGTAGTGCCAAGAAACAGATGAAGAAAGGCCGCATTCACTCACATCCATACATGAGCTGTCAAGTGTAGGGCATAGAAACCACAGCTCCCTATTCACATCCAGGCCTAAAACACCTTTTCATGGTTTACTCTGGACATTTCATATGCCTTGGTTCTGTCCTTTGACAGCATATTGACTCCAGTAAATCACATTGTTCTAATTCACTCAATTCCATCATGTGTTTTAACCTTCTGTATGTTCAGGCCACAATCACACAAAATCTTTTTCACCCCATCTTTCCATCTCCCATTTGGTCTCCTGGTTCTCCTTGTTCCTCCACATCTGACACATATATCCTCTTTATCTCTTCCTGATAATACACTTCTATTGCCGAAAACTGCAAACAAGTATGAAAAATGTGTGTGTGTGTGTGAACAAAACACCATCCATTCTAGGCATCACATGCAACACACCAAAAACTTTGATGCAATAGGAACGCATGATCTAAATACCCTCAAAACACTAAACGGTCCCAAATTAAGTAACAAAAGAAAAGAATGCCTCAGCATCCTCTCCATACTATACATCTAATTCACTTTAAAATAATGCTTCACCTGCCTGGCCTTCCACCCTCTCAAAAGCAAATAAAAAAACAGCAAACAACACAAATAATGCACTCAGAACAATCACTGGCTGCCTAGCAACCACAACCATTCAACATGTTCACAATGAAACAAAGAGCCTCCCAATGCAGTTCAACCTCAACATGCTCTACACTCAAATCTATGGAATAGCACAAGACCCCTCCGAGCCAAACCACTCAAACAGACACACAGGCAGGCAGTAGGGAAGAAGTCCTGGCAGTGATCCTTGTTTCTTTTGAGATTTTGGAGGATCTACAGCTCATAAGGCCCATTATTTACAGATAAATGGGGAACTGAATATGAAGGGACCCCTGAGTAGTATATGCAGTAGATATCCAGTTTGAGTGTATCCAATTTGTGAGGCTAAATGGGGTTGGGGAATAAAACCTTTTCTGGTTCAAATCAAATGAAGGAGTGTTGCCAACTTCACTGAATCAATATTTCTTTTATTTTTCTCCTTTTAAGGAGACCTAATATGTAAGAGAGTAAGTAGATAACACTGTAAAGTGAACAAGTGCAGTAACCCTATAATAGTGCAGCTTGCCAAAGAGGATTCAAGTATTCATTCTTATGTAACCTAAAGGCAACACTCATTGTCATGTAAAAATCTACATCCTTCTCATGCTTTGGGATAATTTAATCTAGAAAGCTTCACAACTGTTACTAGTACTACTTTGGGGTATACTTTATGACTGATAGCACTGCCTGAACCAGAAATGGCTCATATGGACTAAGTTACAGGAATGTACCAAATCCAGTCAATCAAAACCAGATCTGCAAAGAGGATGATTGAGATGAAAGCAAAGAAGAGACTACACATGAAAACACCAGAAAGAAAACAGGAATGTCATTGGAATCTGTTAAGAAGCAAGATTAAAAGGTAACACAACTAGAGTAAGAGTTAAGAAAACTGAGAAAGCATTTCAAGGATCATGAAAGGAGTCAAGAGACTACAGAGGAACAGAAGCACAGTTTACTGGAGGAGATTCAGGAGATTCAAAACAAGAAGAAAGAAGGAAAAGCCATTAAAAAGCAGACAAAGCCTGATGTGTTTCCTTTAGAAGTACTAGAGGCTGTGCACTCAGACGAAAGGACTAAAATGCATTCAATATCTAATGAAGACAATATTAGACTTGGAATTGCAGGCATGTTACCAGCAACCATTCAGGCAGGAGGTGGAAAAAAATACAAACAGAATTGACTGAATCAGTGCTAAGAGCTTTTCAGGTAGAGAAAAGGACTAACACATGCACAGAGACTGATGATAGTAGAGAGCAGGGAAGGAGCAATTTTAGCAGCATATCAACAGAGCATAAAGAGTGATGGAAAAAACATAAACCTGTGGTGACAAACAGAAGTACACTGGAAATTAAGTGAAGCAGTCCCAAGAACAATATGCACAGTTAGAGACAAAACAATCAAGGAATCATATAAGCTAGTTAATGGAAAATTTAGAAAAGTACAGTGCATACAGAACATGCACTTGCTAGCTAAAAGAGAGATTACAGAGAAAGTTTGACACATAGAGGTTGACACTACCACAGTCAGGGATCTTAATGAAAAGTGGGTGGCACCAAAATTAAAAAGATTAGTAAAGCAGGGCGATGATAGATGTAAATCATTGATTACTTGTGGCTTGAAAGATCATATACCAGGAAAGGAGGAAGGGGGGGGGGAAAAAAGGTGGAAATGCATATTAAAAGATTGTTGGATGCTATGAGACTGCCATGATAAAAGAAAGGAAAAGAACTGGCTTTTATAACTCAGATGTAAGGGAGTAATCAGTTATGCGTATGTTTCACTTGAAGTCTTCACATCAGGAAGCACTTAAAAAAGCTAGGAATCTTAAAGACATGGTGGAATTCAATGGGATATTCATCAAATGTGACAAGTCAAAGGAAGTTAGGGAGAAAAGCAAAGAACAGTCAGAGGACAAAAAACTGTAGATGCCACAGGTGGCAAGATGATGGAGCAGCCCCACTGGAATTGCTGAGAGGGCAGGAGTGTTAGGAAAGGTAATGTCAGAATTAGAGTAATGTATTCAAATGTTGATGGACTCATAGAGGTAAAGAGCTGGAATTTAAGGCTTTTATAAAGTGAACCTGATACCACTGGAGACATGGGAACTAAGCTTACTAAAGAGATAAGTTCTCACCTGCTCTGTCCTGAGGAGTACATGATAAGAAAGGAGAGAGATGGCAAAGCAGGGGGAGGATTAACCCTCTTAATAACAGACAGCCTAAAGTTTCAAGAAATAGTGGAATACGGTGTTATCATTATATGATCCTTCAAAGAATTGCAACAATCCAAAACAAATATACAATGAAGGAACAATCAAGATGGTATATGAATCACTGAAACACCCATTTCCTGCAGATGAAGTAGTACTGATAGTGGGGATTTCAGTTATAAAGAGAAGTGAAGGAGAATTTAGTTTCTCACAGGGATAGGGGCATAGAGACTAAAACATTTAAGTTTTAGAGTGTATATAGCAAAAATTTCCTATACCAATATGTTAGTGAGCATGTTAGGATGAGGGAAACCGAGACAGATCTTACCTTAACACATACTGGCATGGATATTAAGAATAAAATATATGATTCACCAGTTGGGAGAAGTGATCATGTAATGCTCAAGTTTGAAAATGTGGTAAAAGAAGAAACTGAAACAGCAGACATGAGACAGGACATAAAGAGGAGATAAGGTGTGAAAAGTACACAAACCTCAATAATTTCTATAATAAAGTAGAGTGGGAAATGAAGGTCAGTAGCCAGGAACCAGGGCTTTGTGCTGAAAGGCTCTGTGAAAATTACAAAGAAGGAGTAAATGCATGAGTATCTAAAGCTTCAAATACAGAAGGAATGTTAAGAAAGAGGAAAGACTGCTTTAAAATAAGATGAAATGCAACCCGAGTGAATGTGAAATAATGAGGATTACAAAGAGTGAAAGAAAGCCTCAATATCATTATCATCTGGCAGGAAATAAACTGTCTGCTGGAAAATATCAGAATAACTTTCAAGTATATGGATAAGGACATATTTAGCAAGCTGTTCATATCCTCCATAACGATTCTAAAGTTTTATCACCACATCTAAAAAAGCACAAAGCACTAACAGATAAGGTCCAGAGGAGGGCAAGAAAGATGGTACCAAATTAAGAGAGTCAAATCATAAGAAAAGGCTAGAAGCTTTAAATTTGCTGACCTTGGAGGAGAGAAGAGTGAAGGGTGATCTAAAAACATCCTTTGAAGAGTGAAGGGTGTTCTAAAAACTACCTTAAAGTTTTCAAAACATATCTGCGAGGTGGACAGCGATCAGTTCTTCAAGAGATATGGGGACAGAGCAACCAGAGGACATTGCATGAAATTAAGCAAGAGCCTTGTTAAAAAAAAGATGTAAAGAAGTACCTTAATCGTATTAGACTGGTGGGTGAATGGAGCAGACAGTAGGCATAAATATAAGAAGTTGTATGGAAATAGAGAATGTTCATGAGATGGGGACCTATAAGTGTAAAACTCCCTCCCTGTACAGTACAAACAGGCAATTACGCACAAACACACAAATTTTTCTTGTTTTAATTTTTCAGTATACAAATGTAATTCAAGAAACAGTCTCTACCCATATACTTGACAGATTACTAAAATGATTAGTGTTAAGGGAAATCAAGAAGTGAGTGAAATGAGGTGGCAGGCTGGGAAGACACACATGGTGCACTACCATGCAATGCTGGAATGTGGTACTCAAGGATCAACAGTGTCAGGAAAATGTCAAAACACAGCTTCTTATAGAAATAAATGTCCCTCATTAGCTCTCCATGAACAATATACTGCAAATGTTAGTGACATCTCTTTTACAAAATTTGCTACAAGATAATCATCTTTTAAAAATGGTTCTAAGTATATACTATATATACTATTTCATGTTTGTTAGTGAACTGATCTGGTTTTGTTCTTACCACTGCTAAAATCTTGTGCTAAATGAAGAAGACATTGGCTAAATCTAAGCTTGTACCTAGTGAAGGAGGAAGTTTGGAAAACATGCCTAGGACTTTTCTAAAGCAAGTATGATGAGAGGTATTACTTATAAAACAATCCCACATGTTCGGTCCCACACAGTGAGATGGAGAAATGTTCTGGCATAAAGAGAAGGCAAGAGCTTTCCCATTTGGCTTACCATAGAGACAACAAAAGTTTATCTGATATCTAAGTTTTAAGAGAGAATACTTACATACACATATAAAAAGATTTTTAACATGTTACTCTTGCTTAGATAACATACTGTTTATAATGAAACTGGAGAAAAATAGAGGGGAAAAATGTAAGTTTTGAAAACTGAAAAGCCTTTTCTCTCCAAAGTGGTGTCCTGTGAGCATGAGACATTCTCTGGGATAATCCTTAGGAAAATCAGGTTCAAGACCTTTCAACCATCAGTATTTCTAGTGAGGAAGTGCTGGTCTTCTTAACCCTTGGTTCATCATTAAGTTATGATTGTGATGGTCTGCTCATTTCAGACCCACCCTCAGCCAAGCACCAACTGTCACTGGGATATCATCACTGACCCACTACTTCCAACCATTCAGAGCTCACAATCTGTCGATCAAGGACACTAAAACAAAGGGAGTCACAGTAAGTACAGTACTGTAAAAAAGTTTTTCAAAATAAGGGGGAAGACAGGGGAGAGATAGAAGACCAGGAAAAAAGTTTATGGAACACTGCCTCTTAGAAAAAGTTTATTCAATTTCCAAATCCTACATTGCAGTTTGTTCCACAAGCTTACAAGCATATCCACATGAAGGGGATGGGTGTAAACAAAAACTTTTAGATAAGACTAAACCCAGAAGCAACAAGAAATACCTTCATTAGTGAACTGGAGGCACACTGGAATCTGACTCTCCTGAAGAAAAAATTGCCAGAGCCAGAGGGTAGATTTACAACACCTTAACTTCTGACAAGGGTGGAAGATGAGTGCCAAGAATCCCTTTTCTTGATTTCCTCTACAAAAATTTGTCTAAGGAAGGCTAAAGTAGATTCTAGGTTTCTTACATCATGTGTTCTAGTATAAAGCCCAAGGTGAGCCAATAAATCAAACTTCTTAATCTACTTAAAGGGATTCCTTGCCTAAAGGATTTTCAACTTCCAGGGTGCACAAATAAACGGTCCCCTCTATAACCTCAGGTGAAGTCCAAAAGGTCTTTAAGAGATTAAAACCCCCCTCACAACAATTTTTCTTTTATACAAAATATCAATTAAAATTAAAGAAAACAAAAAACAGGCAAACTTACCTTATATGGTGTAATACAGACATTTGAAATAGTGTGCTGGCTGAATCTTTGATGCTGGACGGACAGATTATGTACGTCGTCACCTTGGCGTCCAACCACTAACACAATCACATAACATTTTTTTTTCATGTTCAAACAGTAACACACTTCACAATTTTCGAGAATCTTTGTAACATGATACCAAGCGAACAACTGATGATGAGTAAGTAAAATGTTTCACTTCATACCATATTATTTTTCATATTTGACTCCTATTTCCTGCATTTGCAAGATACCATCAGCAACAAACACTGATTAAGCTTACACACTTACAACCTTCTGCAACTCCTCTTCAAATCGGCAAATAACACAGTATCATCTGCAAACAGGCTTGCCACTAGCCACCATACCTCACCTCCACACTCCATCATTGCACTCCCTTTCCCTAGTTTTGCTTTCATCTCTCTTATCAATCCATCCATATATATATATTAAAAAGCCATGGTGAAACCACACATATTCCAAGACCCTGCATGACCATGATGCAACTACAACTGCTCTGCATTCTCCATATACAGATGTATGCACAGCGTTGTTACACTTTATGACTTATGGCCTCTACCAATGGACCTGAGAACTGCAGAAGCCCCATAAAGATAGGATGGATTCCTGAGGCAGTAGGTAATTTGAATATTCACTTTTGCCTCCCTTGCCTTTTGCAATGGCACTATAAAGGCATTCTACCAATACTCAGGCTTCTCACCATGATCCATACAAATACTAAAAATCCTAATGGATCCACAACACAGTCATTGTCTTTCTTAAGAAATTCAACTTCAATTTCAACTACTCCAGCTGCTTTTCACACTTCATCTTACATAAGGCTTTCATCTCCTCTTCTCTTTTCACCAAACACCTGCTATGATTCTCTTAATTCGCATTACCACATCAAAACATCCAACATCTGCAACTCTCATCAAGCACAATGAACAATCCTTCAAAATACTCACTTCATCTCCTTAGCATCCAAACTCTTCCTGTTATTGCTTCTCCATCTACCCCTTTCTGTGGTGCTCCTATTTGTTCGTTTGATCTACCTCTATTTACCTCCTTCCAAAACATTTTCTTATATTCCTTTAAGTTTGTAAACACTTGTTAATCGCAACTATCACTTGCATGCTTTAGAATCATTACATCTTTCAAATTAACATTCAAGGTAGGGAAGATTGGTTGCTAGGTGTGAGGAAGATACCGAAGGATTTGTGTCTTTCTTTATACTGGACAGTCAAGTCTAATTTCATACACACTCTTAATTCATATACAGGTACAACATTAGTTGTAAATAAAATAGGTATTAGTAGAAATAAGTGTGAGTACACAGAGTGGCTGGTGCATGTAAGGAGGATATTTGAGGGTTTTCCTCTAAAAATATTCTAGCTCCTTATCTATCATCTCTTACCAAGATTCTCAATCACCCAAAGAATGCACAGAGTGAACATTAGCTGTTATTATGTAATTTCTTCCAAGAATGTAAATTCAGTATGGACACTTGCCATGTAACCCTCTTCCTCCTTGTATAATCCCTACAAAATCATCCTGTAAATCACATAGTTCTTCACATATCTCCTGTTATTCTTAACTTTTTTCTCTAACTGAATCATATGATGAGTATTCATTCTAACAACTAAGGTCATCCAACAATGTGTATTTTCTGGGATCACCATATATGCATGACCTTCAGGTGGATGGCCATCACTTTTAATAGTGCTTGTTGGGTAATGAGAACAGAATCTTTGACCATACCTTCCTTGCAATGGAGGAGATCTCCATTGGCTATTACCAGTGTGATAAGTTAGATGGATACTCAGACAGTGGCTGGAAAAGTTCGCATATCAGTTATTGCTAGATGATGTTCTCTATGACACATCAGTTGTCCATTGCTGTTTAAGGGTGATAAACTAAAAAATAATACACATGGACTAAGTCAGGCTTATGTCAGCATGGCATGTAGAATTCATGTACCTGTACAGCATTCTTTTATCATACTCAATTTCTATCATGATTACCTTGTTCTTTATTAACCAGCTTTATTATATGATTCTGTAGTATCTTTATATCTTTATCTAAGATTCTTTAGTTCATGGATTGATTCATTCAAACTGTATTTGAACTTTTTGTCAGCTCCTTTGTCAGCACTTGCTGCTTCACCTGTGACTCAAATGTTGTGCAAGCTATGTCTTCTTTTATATCTAATGAACCAACCATGACTTGCTGTGAAATTCTCAATGTAATCCTCTCCCACTCACTCCTTCAAATTCTCAAAAAGACTTCTAGCCTTTGCCTGAATTGTTAATAAGCTTAGTGGTAAAGGTTTTTAAATTTGATCTTCCTTCCACAGCATCAACAACTTTTCTATTTTGTGGCTGGGCCCTTGTCGTTGCTTCTTTTATAGCAGACATCATACTTGCTGAACCTTTCACAACTTCATGTATTTTTTCTTTGTCGTTTAAAATTGTGGAGACCACTGAATGGGACAACTGTGGATCACGTGCAATCATATCAACTTTTTTTCCCTTCTTCATACTGGGTGATTACCTTCATTTTCAATTCCAAACTGAGCATCTTCCTCCGCTTCTTGCCAGATCTATCAACACGTGATGGTTTTTTCTCTTGCATGTCATCTTCTTTGAGGTTTAATACAAAAATGGTGTAGTTCAGCAAAAAAATTCATTAGATTCACTTGAATAATGCTTGCTTACTGAATGGTTACTGAGAGTAAGAACCGAGAGAGATGCTATGATGTATACAATGCCGGGATTGTCTAACATTTACAATCATTTGCATGAAGTCGTTAGCACTGGTGGACGTACGGCCAAGCATAATTTATATATTTACGTATATTTTTAAAAAATTTTTTCGGTTGTATGTAAGGATGGTCATAAGTCGCATAGGTCATAAATTGGGGAGCATCTGTATAAAAATGTAAGATAAAAGGATCCATGGAATGGAACAAACAGGATTGGTAGCAGCAATGTTCAGTTAGTGTGGGATCCTCAAAAATTGCATGCTTTGAATGGCTGAAGTGAATGGGTTGATGACATCATCCCAGTGAAGGTCAATGATTAGCTGAGGGTTAAAGGCAAGCTGCTATGATCATGACTAAGTGGTCAGCAAAGAGTGAGGAAGACTGGAGCTTCCTGAGCAAAAATCTTGTAGGTCCTCACCCTGATTTTCCTATAGATTATCTTAGAGAATCTCTCATGCTCATGGAACAGACCACAGTGGAGAGAAAGTTTTGCCAATCTATAATGTTAAACTGTTCTTCTGAAAACTTACTTTAACTAGGAACTTAAAGATGATTATTTCTGGTTGCATGATTTTAAGCACCAATGTTCCCTATGTTTATCAAATGTTAGGGGTGAGGAAATAAAGCAGAGAGCTGACACTATTGGGGAACTTAATAACTATGACCTATGGTGAGAAAAATCTGAAGAAAACCTTCATTAGTCATAGTTAACACAAGTCTGGCAGCAAGACTCTTTACTGGAGCATAAATAAAAAACTATTTCACCAGCAGGTTATCAGGATGTTGTGTTTCATGTAGGTTTTGGGATGAATTAGACTCACTTATATGACTAGGTTGTATGGGTTGTTAAGCAGCAGCTCAAGCGTGCTTGCACGGAATGCTGCAGAGATCTTAGAGAACAAATTAGTGAGGCTTTTCATGTTCATTTCTTTTTATGGCAGCTGAGATGCTATGGGCAACTGAATACACTAGATGTACTCATCTATATGACCAGTTCCATGGGGAAGATGAACAGCTTGGTTGGTCATGGGCTAACTGCTGTGCCCAAGATTTGAATCCAGGTGGGCCCAAGGTCAACAAGGAATCTTATGTGTAATGGATGTTCCAGATATATGAGACTACAAAGGTGAAGTACAAAAAGCCTAAGTGGCTAAAGAAATGTTTTACATGGCAAAGTTTAGGAGACAAATAGGTAGAGAATGGGGATGATAACTTCTTTCTCGGGACAAGTGGAAAAAGAATGTTAAAGATCATCATCAGTATGGACAAGAAAAGGAATGGTGAAAACTTACAGTTAGTACTAAGTATACTAAAGTGTAGATAAGCTTGATAGGGGCAGAAAAATGTTTTGATAATTCAATCATCAACAGAAGGGGAAAACTGGAAAGCAACAGCAGTGGTATCAAAACTGGAAAAAAATATTTAAGATCATTCATTATCAGTGTGAGCAAGAAATGGAATGGTGAAAAGTTACAGCTAGAACTAAGTACAGGAAAGTGTAGATAAGTTTGATAAGAGCAGAAACATGTTTTGATGATGAATCAACAGAAGTGGAAAACTGGAAAGCAGCAGCAGTGGTATTAAAGATACAGTTACAGCAACAGAAATGAGCGATAGGGCACAATCTCCTAGGAATGTGCATTTGAAACATGACACACCTAAATACAGACAAAGAACAGAATTTCTATGAAAGAATTAAATGAATGAACCAGATTTTCATTTTGAAATGAGATAAAGAAAATATAAAAGTAATGTAAAAAAGTATTTCGGGCAGTTTAAATGTTTGTAAAAGACTTCAAAGATCAGATGAACCTTTACATACTGATTAAGATGGAAGGAAGGAATATAAGACAAGGAAGAACCACAAGACATTTGTGTTGGAAAGCAGAAAAGTGGGTAATATGTGTATAACACTTACGTGTTGCTCAAGTTGCACAAAAGGTTTATAAAGAAATAATAAGGTGGCTTGAAGTGGTTTATAAGAAATTGAATCAAATATCAGAACAGGTGATACAGAAAATATTACTGGTAAGAAGTTGTCCTGAAATACAACTGAAAGAGGGTAACTGTAGTTTGCTGAACAATAACATTACCTGTGACTATAAATAGAAATATGAAAAAGATGTACAACTGTTAAGGTGTCTGAAAAATACCATGAGGGCAGGGAGATTAAAAGGGACGTCACCAGGATACCCTGATGAAAGCGAAATAAGAGACAATTTTATGAGCAAAGTCAAGAAGATACCGCCTCAGATTTGGAATAGCATTAGGATGAGTAAGGATTCATGATGTAAAGATGGATATGGCTTATGTCTGCCAGGTCTTATGTTTTGGCCACAAGAAAAAACTACAGCTTAAATTGGCCTTAATGAATCTTGTATGACAATGATGAGCTAAGGAATGTGTAACAGCAATGAGTACAGGACCTAAGATTAGCCATAAGGACAAAATAAAGAAATATATTGCATGACTGTGAGAGTCTGAGCATATTAACTAATCATGACATGTGATTTATTTCAGGGATATGACTAAACAGTATGGTATATTCTACCATACACAACTGAAGGCTTAAAACATTTTTGCTTGGTCTGCTGTTACAACATGCTCTTGAAAGATTCATATCTAAAACTCAAACGTTCCTCTGATTTTGCCTATGAACTTTGTGGCTAAATGAACAGTTTGAATAATTGTCTGAGATCTTATGAACTTGGCCAATGTTGTAAATTAATTGTCTATCTCTAACAACTCAGAAAACATTAAAAGAAATAGTGCTATATGGTGAACAGCAGTGATTTGCTGTTGATGAGCTCTCAAAGATCTGTCTTCTTGCCTGCTCTGTCTAAGAAAGAAAAATTCCCCACTAAATTCCTATTAGGTCTAAAGAAAACTGACATTCTGAATGTTGTGTATATAATATTCTTGTTAATTAACGTATGAAATTATGCTTAATTGTGATTACTACAGCACACTCAATTACCTATTAATTCTCTAAAACATATATCACAAATGAAATAAGACAAAATCAGATGATACAGATTCAATCACCACACTATTCATAAAAATATGTTATGGAAAACAAAAGGCAAATTGTACTCAATAACAATAATGTACATGCAGAATAATGAGCATTCTGTGTTCTAATTTTGTCTTCATTGTTTTTTGTAATTCTTTTTCTCAGTTAAATGTATGTCTATCTTGATTTATAATGACAGTTTTCAAAGGAAAATAAGAAAATTAACATTAATAAAATGATCTGATTTCTAACTATTTTTCTGCATTGACCATATTTTCCAAAAAACTAAATAGTATAAGAAGAGAGCAATGCTAACCCACACATTACAGGAGATCAATGAAGGGTAATGATAAAAAGTTTATACTCTCACTAAAGTGGTCTAACATGCTACCCATAACTGCTGGAAAAATTGCCATGTGTGCACATAACTGTATAATGTTTGGTGATTAAAAATTACAAGAGTTGAGAACTTGACAAAGGAAAAGCTTCATTCACTAAAGTCGTAAGACTAATGTTAAATTTAGGTCAGTTAACTGTCAACAGTAGATTGTCACCTTAATATCAGCTGTCCATGTTTGGAGACACATCAACCTTCCTCAGATCATAATAAAAATTAGGACTGATTAAAAATATTTCTTATTACCTATACAAATGATCCAATGTCTTCACTTTCTTGAAAATTTGCATTTAGAATACAAAAATATCATATTCCCACTTTCCTGTTTCTCTCATCTAACTCAGATCTTGTGTGAGGACAATGCTGTGAAGACAGTGAGATGCACTTACACTGCTGACCCATGCTTAATAAGATGCAGGGCAAAGGATGCTTGTAAGCATTTTTGTGGGCTAGAGGCATAATACCATACACAAAACAAAAAAATCCAATCTAAGTGATATGAATTTGAATAATTTGCTTATGAAAAAAGAATTCCCTTGACTTATGTTTATCAAATGTCCATGGCATAAAGTGCATGTATGTTGGGATGTATAAGACAAATATGAATATAATATAATGGAATGAAATTTAAGAAATCTGGTTAGATATAGCACAGACTGAGTGCAGGTCAGAGACTTTTCCTAAGTTTAGCCAAGAGTGAAAAGAATCGAGTCATGTCAAGACAGTACAGTCAATCAATACTGGCTGAAGGTGTGGCTACAGTTGAGCTAAGAAAGAGTAGACCCAGACTGTGGCTAGGGTTCAGCCATGAAATAGCAGCCAAAGATAAAAGTAGAGCTGTGTTTAACTGCTTGTAAATATAATAATTATCACTATCTATGATGTTCATTATATCAGTGTAACTGCAAATATATAACTTAAGCCTGAATGAATATAAATATATCCACATGTACCAAATATATAAAGAAAGCATATAGACAATAAAAGCATATGATGATATATATATATATATTTTCTTTTATATTATTATTATTATACTTGATTGCCGTTTCCGTGTCAATGAGGAAGAGCCAGGAAACAGATGAAGAAAGACCCATCCCCCACATACACACATATATACATACATGCACATATATGTGCAGTACACATATATACATACCAACATATACATACACATTACATGCATATACACATATACACATGTACATATTCACACTTGCTCGCCCCATCCATTCCTGATGCCACCCCGCCCCACAGGAAATAGCATTGCCACCCCCTGCGCCAGCAAGGTAGCCCCAGGAGACAAACGAAACGGCCACATTCACTCACACTCAGTCTCTAGCTGTCATGTGTAATGCACTGAAACCACAGCTCCCTATCCACATCCAGGCCCCACAGACCTTTGCATGGTTTACCCCAGATGCTTCACATGCCCTGAGGATGGGGAAAAAGAATACTTCCCACATATTCCCTGTGTCATAAAAAGCGACTTAAAGGGTTGGTAGTGGGGGGTCTCAAAATCCTTCTCTCCAATTTAACTTTTCCAAAAGAAAGAACAGAGAAGGGGCCAAGTGAGGATTTTTTCCTCTAAGGCTCAGTCATTTGTTCTTGACACTACCTCGTTGATGTGGGAAATTGTGAATATATATGAAAAAAGATATATGTATACATGGACCAATCAGTTTATGCATATTTGATTTATGCCATTTTTAGAATAAGGCATAAAGCCCATTGACACATCTTTTAAATTTATATTTGCTTATGTTTAGAATTACAGTATCACCATTGGGCTGGCAACACGGTTGAGAGGTTTTGTCATTACCATTTGAGAAGGGTGGGTACACATGGCTTGGAAACAGTCTATATAGTCATGGAGTGTTAAAGTATTTTGTGCTGCAGTATACTATATATTGCACATGTTTTGGCTCTTGCATCACATTAAAGAATCTTTTAAGTTCTTGTATCAGTGGTGCTAAAACGTGTAGGGTCATCACCAATGAGGTTAAGATGGATGTGCTTAAACGTTATGAGAGAGTTGAATAACAGCTGATGATAAGCATCCCCTTGGACTTAATGAATCTACTTTACAGACTATTCATAATGGTGCAGGGAAGATCAAGCAGAGTGCCTAAAGTGGAACAGTAATCATTGCACCTAAGATGTTGCATTCCTGAAGTTCGATTATAAAGATAATGGAATGAATGTTGAGCACAGGGATCGAACACCAAACTCACTATAATGTTCCTGTCAGCAAGCTCAAAATACAAGCAAAGGATCGAAGTATATATTGATGAATTAGCTGTGGAAGAAGGAGCAGCAAAGACATTTCAAAAATGTCCTGATTGGTTTTTTAATTTTAGGAAGTGCAAAAATTGCCACAACATCAAGATGACTGGTGAGGCTGATGTTGTTGATACTGTTGTAGCCAAAAATGTCATGGGAACCATCAAGACCATTACCAGGGAAGGCAGTTATTCTCTTAGTAAGCAGATTTTGAATGTGGACAAGACAATGATTTTGGAAGAGAATGATTTCGAGATGGTACATTTCTTGTGAAGAGAAGACTGCTCCTGGATTCAGAGTTTGTTACTCTCTGTTTTTATTAATAGCATTCATTGTATAGTATGTGTATTGTATTTTATATTTCCTGGAAGATGTATATTGCTTTTTTTCATTGGTATGATGATTAATACAGTCTTATAAGTAATGAAACCCCCTGACCCCATTTACTTATATTATTTGGTACATGCATTTTTGATTTATGTGACCATTTTCAGAAACATTACTGTTGTCTAAATTGCGAGGTTCATGTTTATATGGAAAGAGAAGTAATTGTTGGTGAGGGCAAAGATAAGTATCTGTTATGTTGTACACAGACAGCAACGTACTATCAGTGGATGGAACCAGGGCATATAAAGCAGCTGGGGAAACCATTGAAAAGTCTTTTGGGCCTGGTTGTTGATAGGAGGCTGTGGTTTCTGTTCATTACACCTGACAGTTAGAGATTGAATATGAGTGAAGGCGGCCTTTCTCCTGTTCCTAATGCTATCTTGCTAACATTGGAAATAGGGAACAAAGAAAATAT
>JAYMFT010045822.1:0-15429 GCA_038088735.1 Panulirus argus | reverse complement strand
CAAGGCCGGGCCCTAATTGAAATATAGAGAGTGTTGATAAATTGGGAAAAACAGACAGAGAAGGTATTTACAAATTTCTGAGAAAATGAAAAACATATATATATATAAAACGTTTTCCTTTTTCACCCGTTCTCAATATCTTGCACCCTTGGTCCGTCTTCAGTGTCTCCCGTCCATATTTACTGCAGATTACTTCACCTTCATCTTGTCCCCGTCCCTTCATTAAGCAATATCCATCAATTCCCTTCATCTTCCTCAAGTCAAACCCAATTTCTTTCCAGCATTTTTCCACCCTACAACCAGGTAATCTCCATTCGTCTCGTCTGTCATCCATTTTCTGCGTCCTCCCTCCTCCTCCTCTGTCATTCTCATGTCAGTGGCTCCCTTCCAGTACCATCTTCTCTAACCTACCTCCAGTGCCACCTTCCTTAGCACACCTCCAGCGCCGTCTTCCCTAGCTATAGGATTACCTCCCCTGGCACAGCCCCCAAGCAAGATCAACCATCTCCCTTCTAGTACTACCTTCCTTTGCATATCTACCTACCACCACCACCACCACTGGTGAGGCTGCACCATAACAGCTCTAAAATGGAGCAGGACCTGCCACTGGGTAACATTCGGTTACGACCTGTCGTATCTCTTCCCTATGGGTCATATCCTGGTGTACCACTACATAATTCTGTCTCATTATTGATGATTTACCAGGAGTGGGCGCCTGCTGTCTGGCAGCTGGGTCGACGCCTCCACCTTCACCTACCACTAGGTGACCACCTGCACCTTCACCTACCACTGGAAGACCACCTGCCCCTTCACCTACCATTGGGTGGCCACCTGCACCTTCACCTATCACTCGGTGGCCCCCTGCATCTTCACTTACCATTGGGTGACCACCTGCCCTTCACCCATCATTGGGTGGCCATCTGCATCTTCACCTACCACTGAGTGACCACCTGCACTTTCATCATCACTGGGTGGCTACCTGCAACTTCACCTACCACTGGCTGAGCACCTGCATCTTCATTCAAAAAAAAGGTTGCACGCTTGTACCTCCCCCAACCAGCACTGCCCCCACTGCAGAGAGCAAGAGTACCCATCCAAAGAGCAGTCTTTTGCCCCTGGGTGCAAATCGAGACGCTACGTAAAGCTTCGGACCGCGTCCATCCTCAGCCCTGCTCATTTCGAATGTTTACCACGCCCTCACACCCTCAACTCGGCCAGCGCTTTATTCCCGTCCCTCCCTGGGGCACGGGGAGCCACGGCCTCACCTCTGTCGCATGATTGCCTCGGCCCGGCTGCAGATGGAGACGTCCACACATTGCCATCATCACCACTAACACCACCACCCTTCTCCTCCTCCTCCCTCCTCCTCCCCACTACTACTTCTCCCCTTTGCCATCACCCAGCCTCCCACGTCCACCACTTCAGAGCCGTGTTTATTACGGCTCTTAGTCTCGGCGCTTGTCATTACGCCTCTCGTCATCATGTTTTATCACCAATCCTGTTATCTTTAGCGTGTGTCGAGCCTCGGCTGTGTGACTCCAGCCCACCGCAGCAGATGTCCCTCACCTGAAGCCCAAACTGCTTGAAAAAAATCCCTCCCCTTCCCTCCACTCCCCACCTTCGTCCTGTAGAGTAAATCTAATTATGTTTTATCTCCCAATGGATGAAGATATAAACCTTCATCCTGATCACTAATCTTAAGGCATTAGTGACCAGTATATGTGGAAGGCTGAATGAAGAGGACACAAAATATTACTCTGGTTTTCAAACATCAGCAATCATCATCTCGACTCGTTACTCTCCCTCCGCCAGGACGTAACACACACACACACACACACACACACAGAAACACACACACACACACTACGCCACAATGGTACGACGGACGCCTCTGGCAAAGGAACCTCAGCAAAGCCAGAGAGAGGCATCTACAACAATCTGCGGCAGAGGTACAGCAGGGACTGGAGAGTTCCCTCGTGAGGTTCTCGTAACAGGCTTGCCACTCACACCCTGTCTCCCCAGTGGCCGGCTGCAGCCAAGGCCAGGTGTGAACCTGGTGTGTACACACACACCTGCTCCTCCCTGCTGGACCCTCCGCCACTACTACTAACATGCGCCAAGCTCGGGGTTGGGGAGGGGGGAGGGGAAGAGGGTTACAGTAGTGTAAACATTATAAATTCAGACAGAGCAATGTAGGAACAGGGAGCGATGAGCGAGCGTGAGGGGCGGATGTAGTGTTTCCAGGAAGGTTGGGACGGGTGTGCTGTGGTAAGGGTATTGAGGCACTGTGGGAGGAGTGGGAGGGTAATTGTGAGAAGAGCGGGGACAGTGTGGGAGGGGCAAAGGCACTGTGTCTGGGAAGCAAAGAAACGCTGACAATGGTGTCAAGGAAGGGTCGAGAGCGAGGCACTGTGTCTGTGAGGGGCGGGAAAGGAGGCACTGTGTCTACGAGGGATGGGGAGGAGGCACTGTTTCTGAGAGGGGAAGGGAGAAGGGGCTGTTTCTGGGAAGGGAGGGGAGGAAGCAGTGCGTCTGGGAGGTGTGGAGATGGCACTGTGTCTGGGAGGGTTGCGGAGGAGTCACTGTGTTTGGGAGGGAAGGGAAAGGGGTACTGTGTCCTGGAGGGGTGGGAAGACACTATGTCTGGGAGGGGGTAGGAGGCATTGTGTCTGTGATGGGTGGAGAGGACACAATGCTTGAGAGAGTTGGGAGTCACTGTGCCTAGGAGAGGCAAGGAGGTGCTGTGTGTGGAAGGGGCGGGGAGGCATTGTGTCTTGGGGGATGGGAAGGCATCGTGTCTAGGAGGGGTGGGGAGGCACTGTATCTAAGAAGGGTGAGTAGGCAGTGTGTCTAGGAAGGGCTACGAGAAACCGTCTCTAAAAAAGGCGGGGAGGATGCATTATGTCTCGGAAGAGATGAGAGGTAGTGTCTGTGGAGGGGCGGGGAGGTATTGTGTCTTGGAATGTTAGGGAGGCATTGTGTCAAGAAGAGTCGAGGAGGCACTGCGTCTAGAAGAGGAGGGAAGGGCTGCGACTGAGAGGGGCTGGGAAGTACTGTGTTTCGGAGCATTGAGGAGGAACTGTATCTGGGAGGCACTGTGTCGAGGAAGGATGGGGAGGGGAGGTGAGGACGGTACTGTATCTAGAAGGGGCGGAGAAAGAGGCACTCTGTCTGATAGCCACGAGCACGGGCACTTCTCTCGTAGAGGCGAGGAGGCAGTGGAGGAACTGCATCTGAGAGGAGGAGGAGGAACTGTACGTTGTATGTGGTAGGGTCAAGGGGCCTGTGCATGGGAAGGACGGGGTGTACTGTGTTTTGGATAAACCGGGAGCACGCTGCATGGAGAAAGGCGGGGAGGCACTGCGTCCACGGTAAATGAGAGGCACTGTCCATGATGAGAACGCCACTGTGTGAGAGGGATGGGGGTTTTCCGTGTCCCGGAGGGACGAGGGGGCACGTTCATGTTTAGAATAGACGGGGCGGGGGAGCACAGTGGTTAAAACAGACGGAGGAGGAAGGGGGTAGTTAATCCACCCAGAAGCAGCAGTGGCACTGGGATAAGGGTGAAGGTGGAGGCACTGTATGTAGGGAGGGGCGAGAGGGCATTACGTTTAGGTGAGGTAAGACTCCCTGCGACATGAAGAGCCGATATGGGACTGGAGACATGGGGCGGTGGTGCTGTGTCTGGGGAGTATTGCACCCAGAAGTGACGGAGGCATTGTTTTACAAAACACAGAAGGGAAGAGCAGCACCGTACTTTAGAGTGAGGGAAAATGTGTCTGGGTGAGGAGGGAGCACTGGACCCGAGGGGCGGAGGCGTTATGTCTCAGATAAGTATGAGTACTGCTAATGAGATGTGAAGGAATCGCTGTCTGGGAGAGGGAAAGGACACTATATAAGGACAGGGGGCACTGCGTTTGGGAAGGGGAGGAAGTACTGTGTCTGGGAGGGGCAGGGGGTACTGCGTTTGAGAGGGGCTGGGGGCACTGAGTTTGGGTTGGACACTAAATATGGAAACGGCAGGGGGCACTGCGTCTAGGAGGGGCTACGTCTTGGGCACAACGGGCACTGTGTCTGGGAGGGGAGGAGTCACTGCGTCCTGGAAGGGCAGGGGCACTGTGTCTGGGAGCAGCAAGGGGCACTTGGTCCAGGAGGGTCAGGAAGTAAGACGTCAGGCTGAGACGGAGGGCTCCTTGTCTGCAGGAGGCGGAGGGTTCTGTGCATGGTATGGGAACAGCTCATTCTATATGGGAGACGTGTGGGAGGGAGGGCCGTGTCTTGGGAGCAGGGGTTGTGGGGAAGGAGGCCGCCCCAGTGTTTCCAATGGACGGGAAGCAATGTGTCTGGGATGAACGAGCAGAACCGTGGCCATAGGAGCTTTGTTCCTCAAGAGAGGGAAGCAGGGGGGAGGTGGGGTGCTTATTGTATAGGAGAGGGAGGGAGGTCCCGATTCTGGATGGAGCTCCAGGGAAGCAGCTGTGTATAAGAAGGGCAGGAGGGGAGTGAGGACATCTACTTCCAGGAAGGGTGCAGGGGTTATGAGGTAGAGAAAGTAAGGCACTGTGTCTGAAGGAGATGGAGGGAGGGAAGGGGAGCGGCACCGTATAGAGGACGGGCATGAGAGAGACGTGGGGGAGAATGGGATCGAGGAAGGGGAGGGGAGGCGTCCGTGTACTTAGGACTGCTCCTGACGGTGGCTCCTGTGGCAGTGAAACTGGAGTGCGGCGAGGAAGACACACTGATAACACCCTGACTCATTCCCCCCCCCCCCCCCCCCCCCCCCCCCCCCCCCCCCCCCCCCGCCTCCCCCCTTACACCCCCGGGTCCTCCCTGCTGCCGGGGTGATCGATACGTTGAACACGCCGCCACCCTGCCGTCCAGTGCCCCTCATGAACACTCTCCGCCGCCGTCGCCGCCACCCTGCCGCCCAGTGCCCCTTATGAACACCAACATCCGCCGGCGCCATCCTGCCGTACAACGCGCCTCATGAACACCCACCGCCGCCTTCCTGCCGTCCAGCGCCCGTCATATGCCCACATACTCGCCTACGGTAAAGCAAGCTGTTCAGTCCAGCGGTTTACACGCGACGGTTTCCCCCCGTGCTTTGTCACTATGTACTTGTCTATGCCATGCAAGCAGGACCAAAATGCAGTTCTATGCAATCATTCGAACTGAATGAACATCTATCATTCTATCAATCAATCCTAACAGAGAGAGAGAGAGAGAGAGAGAGAGAGAGAGAGAGAGAGAGAGAGAGAGAGAGAGCTGGTCTGTGAGCGAGTCGAATGTGAGGTGGCGAGCGGGAGAGCGTGGTTGTGAGCCTTTGGGACTACAGGGGAGGCGTATGCGAGACTGCATGGATATGTCGGGGGTGCGTGCAGCTACACACTGCAGTACGTAGCAGTGCATGGGTTTGTGTGGGGCAGCCCTGGGCAGCGGGGTATATGGGGTCATGTGTATGCGTGGGGCGGAGGGACCAAGCATGAATGGGAGGGGGCGGGGGTGTTTTCTATAAACAATACGCCCGCATAGGGAGCCATCAGAGTGCACGGAGTGTAAACATAAGAGTGAAAGTGTGTGTACGTAAGAGTGCTGGGGCATGAGGATGGGCCGCGGGGTTATGAATGAGTAGTGCCAAAACGCGGGCCGGCCGGGCCACTCGCCTCTGCCCTCCCTCCCTCCGGCCCGGGCCAGCATCCGGCTGCTCATTAGCCAGGCATCCTCTCTGCCCCTGTAAACACAAGGGGAAAAACAACTTCAGCTTCCATGTTCCACGTTGCTTACACTAGTCAAGGTCAACCCTGTGTAAACCACGGCAAACAACTTGCTCACAGTGTGTTATATATGTCTTAAGGGTAAACTAACAAATCTTCGTATACACGGAGGCTAATCTTAACTATATGTATATTCATGTCTAAGGTCGGCTGGCTCCTCTTCGACGGAGATGCCGTCAAATCAACTCCCGGTTTTAAGCAGACAAACACCGTGAATAAACACGTTTATTCATTCAATCACTCCAACAGATCATTAATTTATTGGATCGCTCCGACAGAAGTTTAATCAATGTGATGGGCTACAGACACAAACACACACGGACACACACCCGTCCACATCCCTGGCCCCTTACGAGATGAGGAGTACCCCCTGAAATCCGTTTTCTGTGTTGCTCCGTAAAATGAATCGAGTACTGTGAACACCTTGTCATATTCGTGGTCTGCTTAGCACGGCTTTATACCCCTGCAACTCTACATACGGGACGTGCAGAGTGATTGTGATACTCTCCCCAACCTGCAGGGCGAAGGAGGGAGTAACGCGTGGCGACAGCAGCTCTTTTTAGTGTCTGTTGCTGGGCACTGCGTCGTCTTCCTCCTCCCTCCTCCTCCTCCTCCTCCCCAGCCCTCACCCTCGACATGCATCAGATTCCCCAGACATTACTTACCTCCCATGCGCTCCCTGACTCTTTAATGCTCCCTGCTTTCTACACTCGCCCGTGCCTTTCCCAAACTTCCTGTTTCTCACACGCTTCCTTGCACCCCCCCCCCTCCCCACGTTCTTTGCCTCTCCTCCCCACACTCCCTTCCACCTTTTACGCTCCCTTTCTCCCACAACATTCCTCAAACTTCCACACGTTCCTGAACTCCCTGACGCTCCCTGGCTTCCCCAGAGCCCTTTAACATCCTAAAAGTTCCCAAACGCTCTTATTGGTTCCTGTATGCTCCCTTGCTCATTCTACGCTCCCCAGCTCCCCTTTTACGCGCCCTATTCTTTTCCGGCTCTCCTCATACGCTCCCTGCTGAATGTTAAGGATTCCCGACTGCTTCCCACAGTCCCATATTCCCCTTACCTTCGCTGGTTCCCTTGCACTCTCCGTCTCCCTGTGGGTCCTCCAACTCCTTCCAAAGCTTCCTGAATACCCTGACCCCTCAACACGCTCTATGTCTCCCTCCCATCTCTCTGGCCTCTGTGCTCTATGGTTCCCTCCAGGCTGCGCGATTCCTCCTTCGCTCTATGACTCCCTCCTTGCTCTATGGACCCCTCTACGCTCTATGGCTCCCTCCACTGTTTGCATGGATTCTACCATACCCCTTGGCTTCCACACTGCTGCCTGGCTTTACCCCACACCTCTTGGCTTTAATACAGCTGCTCGGCTTCTCTCCACACCCCTTGGCTTCCACAGAGCTGCCTGTCTTCCTCCCAACCCGACAGCTTACACACAACTGCCTGGCTTCCATCACACACCTTGGCTTCCACATAGCATCCTAGCTCCTTCCAAACCTTTTGGCTTCCACACAGCTGCCTTGGTTCTTCCACACCCCTTGGCTTCAACACACCGGCCCGGTTTCTCTTTACACCCCTTAGCTTCCACACAGCTGCCTGGCTTCCTGATCACCCCTTGGATTCCACACAGCTCCCTGGTTCCCTCCACACTTCATGGCTTCCACTTAACTGCCTGGCTTCCAATACACTCCTTAGCTTCCTCACAGAATCCTACCTCCCTCCAAACCTTTTGGCTTCCACAAACCTTGCCTGGCTTCCTCCATACCCCTTGGCTTCCACAAACCTTGCCTGGCTTCCTCCATACCCCTTGGTTTCCACAAACCTTGCCTGGTTTCCTCCACACCCCTTGGGTTCCACAAGCCTTGCCTGGTTTCCTTCATGCCTCTTTGACTTCCACACACCATGCCTGTTTCATCCACATCCCTTGGCTTCCATACCGTGCCTAGCACTCTGTCCCTACATAAGCCTCATGTCCCTTCCAAACACCTCCCTCGTCACCCTCTCTCTCTACGCTTCCCGCCCGTCGTTAACATAAACACGGGCCCTTTACAAGCCCAGGGAAAATCATAACATTCACTACATCAAGAGAGTTCGTCTCACCAAAGAGGCCAACTCCCCTACCTCCTTAAACCCCCCCTCCCCTCCGTCCTGGGTATGTAAAGGGGTCCTCATTAACCCCCCCCCCCAGAGGTAGAATCCCCGACGCCCCCCTTCCATTCCATGCGCCCCCCCCTCCTCCTCCCGCTCAGCAATATGACGTGACGCCTCCTAAATCCAGCCAGTCATCACGTTCCGCCTCCGCAGTTCTCACTATGCTCTTCTGGGTTCACCAAGGGCGCGTCTCGGGTTCCACGCAAAGCTCCCACGACCTCGACCCCTTTTTCCCCTTACAGCGCCAACGAGGTCCTCTAGGGCGGCAATCTACCGCAGGTTTGTTGTAGTCGTCCCGTCGGCGACACCTGGAAGTGGCCAGCCAGCACACTCTCGCCCTCTCTCTCTCTCTCTCTCTCTCTCTCTCGCACTCGCACTCTCTCTCTCTCTCTCTCTCTCTCTCTCTCTCTCCCTCTGGCACCAGCCTTCCGCCTCTCGCAGCCTGCACCAACCACCTGGCGCCCCCGTCCCTTTCCTCACCGCCATACATACGACACCCTTTATTTACTGCCCTTATCTACCCCTGCCGCTACCCGCACCTCCCTCTGCCCCCCCCCCCTTTACTCCCTACCACTCGCACACCCGGCCCCCTACCCACACACATCCCTCGGTCGGCACCCCTGCCTCCGCCCGCACACATCCCCCTGGTCGGCGCCCCAGCGAACCCTGGTCCTGGCTACCCCGGAGGCGGCAGGAGCCGGAGGGGAGGCACCCGCGGTAATTAGGGCAACCACGGCTCCCCCCCTCCAGCCGCCGTCTGGCAACTTGCGCCAGTTTCCCTCTCCCGCGGGACTTGTTTACGTTCATTCTATATCATTCAGGAGTTAGAGGCCCTTCCTTCCCACTCTCGTATTTTCCCTCCCTTTCCTTCCTTTCGAGCAATGGTGGAGCGGGGGGGGGGGCGGGCGGGGGGCGGGAGGGGAGGGGAAGGGAGGGCAAGTCGAGCAGCGGGCGGGAAGGTCACGGGGGAGCCTCCTGACGGCGGCGGTGACGGAGGACGACTCCCACCCCCCACCCCACCCCTATACTGAAGCCTCGCCAAATAAAAAAAAAAAAGTGCGGCGCCTACCACACTTTAGGGGGGGGGGAGGGGGCGGGGTTAAGGCTGCGGACCGAGCAGCCCTTAATAGCGACGCCTGAGCCTCAGAGGTTGTCCTGGGGCCTGCAGCAGCGCTACCCACCATTACTGGAGCAGTGGAGGCTATCTATCACCACCCCGCGGCGGTAATAACCATGGGTGTGTGTGTGTGTGTGTGTGTAACGTTGCCCTCCTGCGGCGCCCTCGTGTACATACGTAGCTCCCGTCCGGCCGTGTGACCAGGAGGTGCACCAACCACCTCCTCCTCCTCCTCCTCCTTCAGGTCAGACAGACAGACAAGACTCCTCCTCCGGTACACACAGCAGAGAAGATGATAAAAGCGAGCTTCGCTCAAATTCCCCCAAACCCCCCACCTCCGCCTTCTGAAGACGCAAGAAATTTCCGATGACGAGACGAGAGAGAGAACCGAAGACAAGTGGAGATGAAAAGGAGCGGCGAGTAAGCACATAAATAAGACTGGGAGGGTGAGGCATGCAGGCGGCTGAGACACGCTTGCTAAGCTCTTCACCTCCAGACTTAACCTACGTTATCGAGGAAAGAGATTTACAGTTTCCCGCGCTGGTGCAAGTTACAGAAATATGACGACTTAACTTACACAATGACTGGAGCGTGTGCGTGTGTGTGTGTGTGTGTGTGTGTGTGTGTGTGTGTCCTGCGGCACTAGACCTTGGCACTGGTAATGCAGAGGGGAGGGGAGAAGGCCGGGGGTAGGGGGGGAGGAGGGGGTGGAGGGAGCGCCTGGCCTAGATGTTGGTGGGCCGCAATTGGCCTTGACATTGGTGGGTCAGAGGGGCGGGGGGGGGGGGGGGAGGGGAGAAGGGAGGGCTTTGGCCTGGACGCCGGGGGGGAGGGGACGCACTTGGCCTTGACACTGGTGGGTCAGAAGGAAGGGCAGTGCTTTTTGGCCTTGACTCTGATGGGCTGCACTTGGCTCTGGCACTGGTGGCGCAGTAGGGGATGGTCTGGGAGCCCCTGGCCTGGCCGCTGGTCTGCGGCAGCAAGGGCCGTTAGGACCACACTTGGGCCGCAGCCAACCCTCCAGTGAACCTCCCCTGGACCTCCGGACGCACCACAACCGTGCTCCTGCAGACGGCCACATCGCAGCAGCCTCCCACGCCTCCTCGCGACTCGCCCGCCACACTTGCCTCGCCCCGCACAACACAATGCCTCCCGCGCTGAAAGCCTGTGCGATATTGTATAGAGGAATGGAGGTTGGTGGGTGGGGCGGGGGGGCCGGGCAGCAGGGCGGGAGGAAGGAGACGTACGAGAGGGGGCGGCGGAAGGAGACGTACGAGAGGGGGCGGCGGAAGGCGCATCAGACGTGCGCCCCAAGGGGGAAAATATATGAAGAAGAAGAGGTACGGAGTGGGACGGTAAAGGGAAAAGAAACGTTCCCTTACATTACCGATTAATGATTCAGCCTCGAGTCCCGGCCGTGTGGGCCCGGGTGGTGCACTGGGCTGGGTGGGCTGGGTGGGGTGTGTGGGTGAGAAGGAGGGCGGTGAAGGCTGGGTAGGTGGGGTAGAGGGAGAGAGGGGGGGGGGGTATCCAGCCACTGTCAACATCTCGCGTAACAACTTCCTGTAGCAGCACAGACGGCCACACACATCGCCCGGCGGATAGGTCCGGGGCAGGACCTCCTCCAGTCACGTCCCTGTCCCCCTGCCACTACCACTGACCTCACACGGACCTACCCATGTGCAGCCACTACCACTGACCCTACCCGTAGCTAAGCCACATACATGTACTACCACAACTCTAACTTATAGTCACCCACGTACAAATACCACTCCCTCACGTCCCTACCTGTATTATCCATGTACAGGTTTCCTTTTACTAATGGATGACCCGGGACTGCGGAAACCCCACTGATATTCCGACATTATACAAAACAAGATCAGGAGATTAATATTAACAAGATCTATATAGTCGACCTGAGAAGCCACCATGGAAACAGAGTTCAGATCTTCAACCCCTAAATTCAACAATGAACTATTGTAACCAGTCCTCAGAGCCGAGTGTCTCAGAGAACCTCACATCAGATCCTACCTTTACTCAAACACCTCCTACAGGTACCGTGACTTCCCTGCACGTCATCAAGCCCGCTGCCATTCGCCAGGTGGCGTCTCAGCATGACGAGGCCTCTAAGGGGACCCGATACCACCCGATCCTAAACTTGCGTCCCTCAGAGACTAAAACATAACAATTCTTAAAACCGATTACGTTCGTTGTCACTCCTGGCCTGGACACCCCCCACATCCTCGTGTGGACTGCTAATCATGTGAACAAGCAGAGAGGGGAGCCTACCAACATGGCGGCCAACACTCTCCTCACATATCATACCGACGGATCCTTGCGAGCTCAGGGCAACGGAAGCTGTGGGTTGTGCTTCGTAACAGAGCCAACAGCCTCGTCCACCCGGAACAACTCGGCCCAGCAACACCTGCCCCAAACAACGCATTCTTGCAGCACTAATGTTACATCGTCCAAGGCTACTTAACTCCGTCAAAGTTATCCAGGTCCTACGGGTGCCCCCCAAATGCTGAACATTTTTAAATCAGGATGATGTTGGTAACCTCATTAAGAAAAAAGCTTTCTGTGTCTACTCCCAGGTCCCGTCCACCTGATGTGGTCTGACTTTAGCCGTGCTCCCCACAGTCCTCAGTCGCAAACCCTCACCGACGCCTGTGGGCCACAGGGAGATGTTGAAAGACCTGGAAGCTGCAGTCTTCAATATTATGACCGAATCATAAAGAAACTGGATAAGTGATAATACAGTCGCTTGGGTACGCCTAGATTACAGGTGCACATCTGGCTGGTTACAGACAATTGTTACCCCGCTCTGCGCCTGATACACACACACACACACACACACACACACTCGGACATTACAGCAGCGACTGCCTTGCAATCTGTAATTTTAGGGCCTCAAGGTCTAAGGCAAAGGGGAACTTTGTGGTTCTTTTAATGGCACATAAAATCTGCTACGCCTTCAGGTACACCTTGCATCGCCTCACGTGCTTCATGTAACTTGTAATACCATTCTGTTATCCTGTTAACTATACACCCTGTGTATGACATACCCTGACCTTGTACAGTAATCACTATGTATTACCTGAATTGTCGTATGACAACCAACAATACCCTTTTCCCCTTGTTTAGGCACACCTTTCACCTCAATGTGTATTATGTAAATACCTCCGAGACTGTTCCCCTCCCTCCATCCCTCGCTTTCCCGATGGGACGAAGGCCCTCTGAGGAGTCCCCGGACCCACTTGTCACAACTCCTACGCTGATGTACTGTACCCACTGTATGATCTGTGCTTACCTCCAACTACCCCTAGCAATGAACCCTTCACCCACACTACCACATGCATGCTTTGTCTACGTATAACTGTTTAATAATAATAATAATAATAATAATAATAATAATAATAATAATAATAATAATAATTATTATTATTATTATTATAACTATCATTATTATTATTACTATTATTAATGCCACAATGCTATTCACCCAAGTTAAGGCAACACCACTAATTCATGTCGATGTATTCCAGCTACCCACCCAAGCAGTGTGATCTTTGGAGTTTCGCTCGGAGTTGCTCCCCTCGGCCACCACTCTAGCTAGGCCCAGTGCGGTATTAGATTTTGGCCTTTGACTTTATGGTGAGGTGGCCCTGCACCCCTCCCTTCCTCCCTCCCTCTCTGGCTGGCATAAGAGTTACGTAGCGTTCTGCGAGAGGCCACATGCAGGGAAGAGGAGGAAGCCCTCCCTTGGGCCACGCCAGCCAAACCTTCCTGATGAGGGGAGGCTGTTGTCGAAGCCAGGCTGACTTGTCCGGCAGACGACCTGAGAACTGGCCATAATGGAACTTGCATCAGTGGGCCCCGCTAGATCACCCCGGCGCAGAGTTACGACTCTCTTTCTCTCTCGTTACCTTCCTTCAGCCTCCCCTCCCCTCCCCTCTTACCTACCTCGCGTCTCGAGCTACACATTACCGCCAGAGCTCCCCGCCACCACCAACACCCGCTCCCACGTCCCCTCGGGACTAGCACAGACAAGTGTTCACCCTCACCAGTCGTCGGAGTCTGCCTCCCCGCGCGCACACCCACTTCCTCCTCCCTCCTCCTCCCTGTGGCTCCCTCATTATCCAGCATCAGAACCTCAACAGTCACCTCACCCGTCCCTGTCTCCCTGTCCTCGGCCCTGTCCTCCTCCCTGCGTCCTTCACAAAAAACGCTCCCTGGCCTTGGCCAGTAATTTCTAACTATCCACGTACCTTCTTAACTTCGACAGCTATCCCTCTCATGCTTCGTCCTTCTCTATCCTTCCCACATTGGTACCCACCCCTCTCAGCTCCACGTCCCTAGCCACGACCGTCCCCTCCTCACCGGTCACCCTCACACCTCCATCACCAACTCATGGCGCACATACACAACAAAGGCAAACTCCACCCCGACGCCTCTCTGATCCCCTAGTCACCCAAAATTATGATTACTGGGACAACATTACACGAACAAACAGATAAATGGATCACTGAAAACGAGCCTGACTCTGACCGTCAGTACGCTGGCAAGAGCGTGGCCATGACCGCCAGCAGGCTGGTGTAACATTAACCTTCAGAAGGAGACAGTCTGACGCCTGCCATAGACGAGTCATTACCTTCCGTTCTGTCCCCTCCCGCTGGCCACCAGCCTCCGCCACGGCCCCTCCCACTCCTCTCGTCCCAGGAGCCCCCTTCGTCATACCCGTCTGCTAACTACCCCTAAGGGCGACGTGATCCTCCTCCTGCTCCTCATCATCATCAGGTGGGCCACAAACCATCATGCGCTTAACCCACCTCGTATAACATTCGAGCGGAACCTCAGCCAGACAAGCCTCTCTCTCTCTCTCTCTCTCTCTCTCCGCCCTCCAATCCACCAGCGCAGTGCCATCAGCCGAGCCTCTCTTTCTCTCCCTCCCTCCCTCCCTCCCGCACCCCTCCTCCGCCTGTACTGCATTATGTATGCACCGAGTACGTGGTCCTGCAGCCAAGCCGTCTGCCCTGTCAACCCGCTGGCTCGCCACTCGCTCCAAAAAGCAGAACCCATCCCTCTGTCTGCCAATAAGTGCCAACGTCATTATCGTGTGTCCAGTAATCATAAAGGATTACACATCGGTCATTGTATTTGGTCACAGGAAGCGAATGGTGGCCCTTAAAACTGGTGTGTCCGTGGCCAGGGTGAGATGTGTGTGTGTGTGTGTGTGTGTGTGTGTGTGTGTGTGTAGAGGGGTGGGGGAGGGGAGTATTTCCCTACTGGTGCGTCTGTAGCGAGGGGAAATCCACGTGTGATGGCTTCTTCTGTATATATTCGTGGCGACGGCATCTGAGGTCTTCTCCCTCTCGCAGGGTCCTCTTCGTTCTAGTTAGGGGCCCCTCCTCCCTCTAGGTAAGACCTCCCTTCCTCCCTCTCGTTAAGTTCTGTAGGTGTTACTCCGTTTGCGTACGACGGAGCAAGTGCGAGACGTGTGTATAGTGGCCAAACCACAACGTCTGCCCTACAGGGTGAGGGGAATGCACATCAACGCCATCACTACAGTGTCTGCCCTACAAGGGGGTTGATTTGCCGACTGATTTGTGCCGGGAGACCCAGCAAATCTATTGTGCACCCCATACTCATCCCGTGAGCGGTGGCGCAAAAGGATTACAGGGGTCACAAAGGGTCTTAGTCAGATAGGCCCCTGTGGGTTGACATTACATGCATTACATAGTTACATATGTTAAGTTCTACCTGCTAGATGCAAAAAGTGGATACAATCTTTAAATTTCAGGAATCTTGTTATTAACAATAGGGAGAGGAGGACAAGAGAGGAAGACAAGCGAACACCATCACTACAGCGTCTGCCTCACGGAAGAGAGAGAGAGAGAGAGAGAGAGAGAGAGAGAGAGAGAGAGAAACAAGCCAACACCATCACTACAACCAGCGAGTTCCCACGTCCCCTGTTGGCCCCCCGTAACACGACACAGGGGGGAGGGGTCCCCCCTCCTCCCCTGATCCAGGTCTGCGGGGGGTGGGGGGGGACACACTGGGCTCAGCAACAGGGAACCAAAACGCTTCCCAAATCGCCAATACCCGACCACCGCAGCCCCATCACCTGCGACTGAATTCCCTCATAGCCACGTCACGTACCCTTCACCCGTCTTATATCCACGTGTGGATGAGGATCCCAAAAATCCTCGAACTACGAGTGAACTGAATTACAACATCCTTATCTTGCAAAAGCAGTTGGGTATCGATCGGGTGAGTACACAGGTTCGAATCCTCCCAGAAAAGCAAGTGGTGTAGCGGTTAGCGTTCCTGACCGTGACGCATTCACGGGCCGCCCAGGGTCGAGCGTATAGGTTCGAATCCTG
>JAYMFT010045811.1:0-15429 GCA_038088735.1 Panulirus argus | reverse complement strand
AAGTTCATATATATATATATATATATATATATAAACTGGACCGCTGTACGATAAGAACCTTATAAGTCAGTTTATTAATTAAAGTTAATGTACACGAACTGATGTCTTATTATTAAATAATGATACAGCTTTAAGATGCTTATAGACCGTGAAGGGAGCAAGCATTTACTTGCAAACAAAATAAGATAAAAAAAAAAAGAATGTTGTATCTTCTGGATAGTTTTGCATCTTCGCTACGGTGTTACTGCCAGGTACCGCCGGCTGGCACAGGTCGACACAGCGGAGAACATTTCCCGGTAATTATTGTTGGTCGCTCTCTGTGAATTGCTCTTGTGACTCGCTCTCTTATTAAAGAACTGCGACATTGATTATAAACAACTCTCTCTCTCTCTCTCTCTCTCTCTCTCTCTCTCTCGTTACGGGTCATGTTTCCCATGGCAGCCTCCTAACCCCCTACCCGTCTCCTCCCCTCCCCTCCCTGGCCAGGGGTGTTACCGGAGTGGCGCCCCAGAGGATGAAAGACGACCTGATCCTCCCTTTTCCCTGAAGGTGGGGTGGGGGGAGGGTGTGTGTGGAACGGGGGTAGTAGGGTGGTGGGGGGGGGGGCGCAGTGGGCGAGCCCCAGCTCACACACCCCCCACCTCCCCCTTCCGTGACCCCTCTGTCCCCAAGAATCATGGCAGCCACCCACCCGCGTCGGATTTTTTTTTTTTTTTTTTTTACTCGTAAGAGACTAGAGGGGTTTAGGGAGACGTGACTGACGTGTACGAAAGGGGTAGGTAGTGAGTCATGGGTGGCTTGTGGGGGGAGGGGGATGCGCCAAGCCGAAGGCAAAGGGGTTGGGAGAATAAGCCAGAGGGTGTCTTGAGACACAGGAGAACCGAGCAGCAGCAAACAACAGACGAGTGGGTCACGTCAAGACTCGGTGACTAGGGAGATGAGGAAGCCCGAGGCGAGTGTGGTATGGGTTGTGAAGCCATCATAACTTAATGAAAAAATGCCCCCTTTTTTTCCACGTTGAAGGCTCCAGTCACGGGCAAAAGTCCACGTCAAGGCTGGGCCTTAGTTGAAATATAGAGAGATTTATGAAAGGGAAAAAGAAAAAGACAGGGAAAAGTATTTACGAATTTTTGAAAAAGTGAAAGACCTGCCTTTTGAAATGTGCCAGTTCATAGTTATTGGGAAAGACATGAGAAGGTATAGAGTTCCAGAGCTTCGACGTGTAGGGAAAGAAGCAGTAATCAGAACTTTATAATTATGTAGGCGCAAATAATGTCAGTCGTGGACTTGAATTATTTCTCGAGTCTGTTCTTAAACATATCTTTGAGACTGCTTTCAACTTACCCCAGCTGGTAAATCATTCCATGATTGCATTCATGTTGAAGGAAAAGAAAACCGCTTCATTTGAAGTAAAACGCCAGTGAAAGCAGACAAATCAAGCTCTAAGTACTTTAAAGCTCCTTAGATTGAGATTATGGAAGCCTTTGGTAATAATCTTGAATGCGTGTGTTAGATCACATCTTAGCCTTCTCTTTTCTACGCTAAATAAGTTTCTAAGTCGTGTAGCTGGCTCTAATTGAAGTTGTTTCTCAGACCTATATTAGTAGCTTGCCACCGTCCTCTCTCCATTCTGTTCATGTTAGTGACCAATATTGTTTTAGGGACGCGCCAGTGAATTGTATAGAGTTAAGATTGGTTTCTCAGACTGAAATTTTATTTGTTCTGTTTATAAGGCGAGAGTTTTATTCGCCATTTTTTTACATTTTGTTGTTTAATCGATGAGTTGCTCTCCTCAGCTGTGGGCTCCGGCGCTTGTTGGGATTGGTAGCGAGGAAGAAGAGTAGGTCAGGTCAGGTCAGGTCAAGTTATCAAATTGCTTCGGATTTTGAGGTCAATGAATGAATGTGTGTGTGTGTGTGTGTGTGTGTGTGTGTGTGTGTGTGTGTGTGAGGCTATGCACTGAAACATGACGAAATCTCAGACGAAGGGGAGGACAGGAAGAGGGTCGTCATTGGTGTACTCTCAGTCTCCCGTGTTTGACGGTACGTGAAGGTACTGGGGTGTGACCGTCGTAGGGAAGGTACAGCGGGGCGTGACCGTCGTAGTGAAGGTACTACACGGGAGTCGAACACTGGATTGATTTAGTAACAGCCTGTGATGGGAAACCGGAGCGCCAGTTTAGTCATTACGGATGTTGTTGGCGCTCCAGAAACTCATCCGGTCCTGCTAAAGCCAGCGAAAGTAACAGGAAAACGTGATGGGGTGGTTCGCTTGTTACGGTCGTCGACGTAACAGACAAACAAGCAGTTTAGCGAGCAGGAGGCTTTGTGGCGAACGGCCGTTGGCGTCCGTCCTTCCGTCCGTACGTCGCCGCAAGAGTCCGTAGATTGACAGCAAGGGAGACAGTAGGAGGCTTCCGAGGTAGGGATGTCTAAGCCTCAGATGCGACAGTAGTGAAGGAGTCAGTGAGACCCCGTCATGCCAGGATGACTCTCGGGAAACGGTGGAAACGCCATGAAAAGCAGGACCCGAGCAACTCCTATTTGAAGCAGATACAGACCAACTTCGGAGCATTCTCGAAAGGAATCGTGAAATTCCTTTCAGGTCCGTGGGAAAGACAGACAACAGAAGACCAGTGGTCTGTGACGAGGTCATGTACCGGAGGAAACGAGATAGTTAAGGCGGGAACAGACACCAAACATTAGAAAATGAAATGAATCCGAAACACCGAAGCAGGTGCATCGAACCAGCCAGATGAAACATGACTCGAACAACTTGTGAACCTGAAGCTCTTACAACTCGAGCAGCATCAAGACCCAGAAATAAGGGTCACGACCCCATTAGCGACCTCATGACCACACACCAGATGCTGAAGCCTCCTCCATTACCCCAACCCACCCAGTCCATCCACCTCCCTCTTGCCACACATCCGAGACTCTGTGGTGTTTCGGTTCACACCGAGTAACCAGAGAATCAGTGCCGGAAACACCGGGACTTCGAAACCCGAAGGGTATATTAGCTCAACTTGCCTGGACTTCCCCTCCCCCTCTCCCTCGATCACTCATTCTCTTTTTCCACCCCACCCCCCATCGCTCCTCCCCCTATCTCCGGAAGCTATTACCCGAGTGGGTAGAGCACACGTAACTTGGTTACGTTGGCAGAGCTCAGTCGCTTGGGTCTCCCGCTGGGGCGAACACTGCCCGCCTCCACCTCCTGACGAGGCACCGGGTGAGGAAGGTCACCCGTCTGTTAGAGAGACAAATCACCCGTCTGTTGGAGAGACAAGTCACCCGCGTGTTGGAGAGACAGGTCACCCGTCTGTTGGAGAGACAGGTCACCCGTTTGTGTTAGTGTGACAGGTCACCTGTCTGTTGGAGGAACAGGTCACCCGTCTGTTGGAGAGTCAAGTCACCCGTCTGTGTTGGTGAGACAAGCCACCCGTTTGTGTTGGTGAGACAAGTCACTCGTCTCTGTTGGTGAGACAAGTCACCCATTTGTGTTGGTGAGACAAGTCAACCGTTTGTGTTGGTGAGTCAAGCCACGTGTTTGTGTTAGTGAGACAGGCCACCCGTCAGTGTTGGTGAAACAGGTCACCCATCTGTGTTGGTGAGAGAAGTCACCCGTTTGTGTTGATGAGACAAATCTCCTGTCTGTTGGTGAGACAAGTCCTCCGTTTGTGTTGGTGAAAAGTCACCCGTTTATATTAGTGAGACAAGTCACCCATTTGTGTTGAGACAAATCACCAGTCTGTTGGCGAGACAAGTCACCCGTTTGTGTTGGTGAGACATGTCCCCGTTTGTGTTGGTGTGACAAGTCACCCGTCTGTGTTGGTGAGAAAAATCACCTGTCTTTGTTGGCAAGACGTGTCACCCGTCTGTGTTGGTGAGACAAGTCACCCGTTTGTGTTGGTGAGACAAATCACCCGTCTGTGTTGGCAAGACGTGTCACTCGTCTGTGTTGGTGAGACAAGTCACCCGTTTGTGTTGGTGAGACAAATCACCCATCTGTGTTGGTGAGACATGTCACCCGTCTTTGTTGGTGAGACGTGTCACCCGTCTGTGTTGGTGAGACAAGTCACCCGTTTGTGTTGGTGAGACAAGTCACCCGTCTGTGATGTTGTGATGAATCATCTTAATTAATGTTATAACGTTGAAGGAGCAATTATGATAATTAAATTTGGTAATGTAATCTTTCGATTTGTCTGCCAGACAACAAAGAAACTTTTTTTTTTTTTTGCGGCTGAAAGGAACTTCTTTGTCATGGTTAGCGGAAACGTGTGTGTGTCTGTGTGATTGCTATTTATGTGTTACGGGGAGAGAGCTTTACACTCGTGTTGCCTCGTGCCTTAAGCTTGTATGTAATGTGCCTTGCCTTTACTCCTATGTACGTACACACACACACACACACCAGGCTAAGCCAGGTACCCATTTCTCGACCCACCTCGGGGGGAGGATGAGCACCTGAGTTGGGTATAGGCCGACTGCCATGTGGGCCCGACCGCGGGCTGGCCCGTGCTGACTCATGGTCAGTTACTCTAACCGCTGCACCACGGAGGCCCGTGTGTGTGTGTGTGTGTGTGTGTGTGTGTAGGAGAGGAAGTTCGAGACGTATCATGGGGAGATCCCATCCCCATTGTCTCCCTCCTGCCGTATCCCCATCGCCTTTCTCCCTCCCTCCTGCCCCTACCCGTCCCATCACCGCCTCCCTCCTGCAGCTGGAGTTAATCCCCGGGTGCGACGCCCCCCGCCTCCCCCCGCCGGAGACAATGTGTTCATCAACCAGCCCATCTGAGCCCTGGATGCTGCGCCGCCTCCACCACGGGGCCTCTCCTCTCCTCCTCTCTTTGGGGGTATCCCCCTTATATCTGTGTATGGCCCAGGACCTCTTTTTCTGGGGGTCCCACGTCATCTTGCCTTTTCTCTCTCCACCCTTGACTTGTTGCCCTCTTTTTCCCTTTCTTTGTTTCTGTAGCGTAGGGCCCCTCTGTACCCGCGTCCGCACTAGTGGCGCAGGGCCCCTCTCTACCCCCGTCCGCACTAGTGGCGCAGGGCCCATCTCTACCCCCGTCCGTACCATCCCTCACTCCCCCAGTGCGGATCGGGATAATCCCAGGGGTTTCACGCATTCTTACTTCCAGTGTCCCACTGTCACATGGGACTTTTCTTGCACCAGGGGCGCCTCGCTCTCCTCTTCCTCCTCCTCATTTGCTAAGGGGGCCCCTACTGCTCTTGGGCAGCTTCCGTAAGTTGTGCCCCCCCCCCTTCTTTAGATAGTGGAACCTCATCGTGGTTTCGCTATTCCGGGGTCACCCTTCCCGTGGCATGAACCCCTCCCCCCCCTCCTCATCCATCCCTCTGTGCGCCATCGGCCGTTTCTCTGAATCTTGAAGATCCCATTTTCTCTGCCTCAGGAACATCTTTTCTCTTTATTCCACCTGTGTGTCTGGGGTTCACCTTTCTGTGGCGCGGGGGGTCCATTTAACCTCCGTCTCTGTGCGTCTGGCGTCTGGCATTTTGTGTCCACCTCATATCTTTCGATCGCCACCTGATCCCTCACTTCCCCCATATGCCCCGTCCACTCACCCTGTCCCTCGGCCCATTTCCCTGCCCCCCCCCCCATGCCTCTCCTCTCCTGTCAATGGAACGTTTATGTGACACAGAGAAGGGGGCACATCCCCCTTTGATGGCGACGCCGACGCCATGCGTATTCACCAGCTGGAGTGTTGATGGCCACGTGCAACACTCCAGGTCTTGGACGTATTGGTAGAATTGTTTCGGCTTTCCCATCAATATTTATTTTTTTTTTGCGCCCCCCTCTCTCTCTCTCTCGCCCAGGTCTCACATATGGTAGCAAACACGTGAAGTGAGATAGATAAGCTATCGTTGACACTCTTCAACAGGTGATGTGAGATTAACAGGTATACAGATTCACGATGTGAAGTTGGCAAAACGCGAACTGACGACTGGAGAAGGAAAAGACCCTTCGGACATGGTTATATGGACGGTGTGCCGTACATATTGCGTGCCAGCCACTAGGGAAGTGGGCGGTAGAAGGAAAGGTAACACTTGGCTGAAGTGGGAGGACACGATCGATCCGGAACAATTTTCCAATCATATCCAAACAACTTGGGAGACACGACCAACAAAAGCCATCTGGGCTGAAGAACCTCTTCAGGGCGGGGCGTTGCGACACGCTATCAGGTCTGGAGGAGAGGGGGACCGGCTGAGGGCCCTCTGGCTGCTGTACATGTGCTGAAGGTCTCCTTAGATTGCTGCAGGAGTTGAGGAAGTCCTCGTAGGTGCTGTGGATGTGAAGCAGGTCCTCCTGGGTGCTCGAGAGGCGTAAGGGGCTCCCGTCTGTGCTACAGCGGTGACGAAGGTCCTCAGTTGCTGTAAAATACTGGAAGGTCCTCCCGGATGGAATGACTCTCCGTAGGGAGGTTCCCCTGGTGCTGTAGAGGTAGTGCCATTTGAAGCCGTCGGAGGGGGGATCTCGATCCCCCTACAGGAGCAGGACTTGGATGAGGTCCCCGTTGATGCTGTGTTCGTCGAGGGAGGCAAAATGCTCGCTGCCGGCCATGCTCTCCCTGGAACGGACCTTCTCCTGCCTCTCCCTGAACGTGCTCGTCCCTTCACGTGGCTCAGGTACGTGGTGGTGTGTGTGGCTCTTCAGTCGCTACGTGGTGGTGTATGAGTCTTCAGTAATCTCATGAATTAGATTCCAGGTCTCTCTCGAGTTTTTTTTTTTTTTAAGTATTTCCCTTCATGAAGCTACCGGCATCTGGCGTTGTCTTTGAGGTGTTATTCATTCATGCTGTGATGAAGGTAGGTTCATCCCCTCCTGCATGTATAATGTATACATTGTATATGATAATCTATTATTCATGATATCTTGTGCGGCAGCAGATACGTCCCTCTTGTGTATAATGTATAATGATAATTCATTTATGATAATCGTGAGGCGTGTCCCATTAGTTTTTGTGTGTATGGTTGCCAGGTTAGGTTAGGTAGTTCGTGTGGAGGAGCGGTTCCCCTTCTTGGTGTGTGATGCAGAATGTGGCCGGGCTTCTCCAGGGCAGAGTGGAGGGCTGGGCCCTTCGCGATCTGGGCATTTGAGAGTGGTAATTGTGGCTCACCTGCCCGCTCGTGGCAGCCTTCCCGCTGAGGGCGCCAGCAGCCCCTCCTGCAGGCGGCACCACGACTAGTGAGGGCAAGTTAGCCCCGTCGTTGGTGTGGCTGAGGTGAGCGGCTGAATACCGCTGTGATGGAGAGAGGGGCTAGACGGGTGGTTTACGCGAGAGAGTCTACCGTGGTTTACCTTAGTTTACTTTGTTGACTCCCCTCATTTTAGTCTACCTCACTCTACTCTATCCTCCTTCAAGAGCATGTGGCTGTGTACTCCACTCCGCTTCCCCTTCCACTAACTTTATGATTTACATCAGTTTACCCACTGACCTGTTCTCTACGGCACACCACAGTATACCAGCTAACTCCCAGCTCCTTGTGGTATACCTGACTCTCCTCCTTTATTTATACGCCCTGTCTTAAGTCCTTCCCTTACGATGATTTAATTAGCCCCATTCAGACCGACCCAACCAACCCCTCTGGCGATGCAGCAGAGCTAGTCACCCCCCTCCTCCCGTAGCAGGAGAGGCAGACGACTGGGGCGTGTTTCGGTGTGAGTCTTGGGAGCTGGGGAGGATAGGGAAGTGGGGGAGAGGGGAGGGTTGTAGGTCTAAGGGGGTGGGGAGCGTTCTAACAAAGAAGACGATATTGTCATTTCATTTCGAGGGTAATTGGAAAAGGGGCGACCACTCAATGATTTGGGTGTGTGTAGCGAGGGGAGGAGAGGGGGCGTGCGTGGTGCATCGTGGGCGTGGGGGGAGGGGGGGTAGATTGGAAACACACACACACACACACACACACACACACACACACACACACACACTGATGAGACAGTGAGTACTGACAGCATACAGAATTTTAAGTGGTTTTATAAAAGAAAATTGTTTCAGGAATGAGGCCCCACGAGTGTGGAACTCCCTCCTCCCCGGGCAGTACAAATAGGTAATTTCACAAACACACAAATGGGTTAGTAAAGCCACGTGTGTCACCGGAATGGGTATATCGCGTATGCAAATCGCGGTTGGCATTCCCGTAACAGTGGCCCATAATCTGAACCCAGTACGGCGCCTCTCTCGGCCACAGTGTTGTCATCTGACCTCACCACACCCAGACCCACACCATACACTCTGTGGTGTGTTCTGACCTTATCACACCACACCAGCACACCCTATGGTGTGTTCTGTCCTCACCACACCCCACCATACACCCTGTGGTGTGTCCTGACATCACCACACCCCACCATACACCCTGTGGTGTGTCCTGACATCACCACACCCCACCATACACTCTGTGGTATGTCTTGACATCACTACACCCCACCATACACCCTGTGGTGTTTCCTGACTTCACCACACCCCACCATACATTCTGTGGTGTGTCCTGACATCACCACACCCCACCCGCACATCTTGTGCATCTGGCTGACCACACCTTCAGTGGGGACCGCCCTGTGGGACACACCTCGTCAGTAGTAATATATTCGTATGGATACCTCCTTCAGGTGTCCACGAGCATATTAAATGATGAAGAGTCGATCTCATCTCCGAGGTGTCTCTGCTAAGGTGTACTCCAGGGAGGGAACGCCTCTGCTAAGGTATACTCCAGGGGGAAACTGTTTGCTTATGACGTCATGTTGTAAACAGGTCCCGTGTCTTTGTTGTTTCCCGCGTCGATTGTTTACACCGCTGCCCTTCCCCCGTCCTTAAGTATGGGTAGAATATTTGTTTACGTTTTACGGTAAAAACAAATGAAAAAGGAGAGGCGTAGGGCCGTAAACTGGCTTTGTTTGTTAAACTGGAGATTATTGTCACTACCGGTCACATTTTCAGGTCGAAAAAAAAAGAAAAAAGAAATTACACGGAAACTTTGAAATCTTTAAGTGATAACGAGTTGTCGGGCCAAATAGTGGAATCGGATCTTGTAGAGAACAGAGGATCTTCGTCTTTCTGTACCAAGCGGTTGTGCTGCTGATGGGAAAGTACGTGGTGTGCGCACCACAGGCGCGTCTGTGGGCGACCCAGCGACCCCGGCTGGTCTTCGGCAGAACGTGTGGGAGCGGGGGAAAAGGTCGGTCTCCCGAAGGGTGGGTGGTGGGGTCTAAGGCAGTGTGACCTGACTTCAGATCGGGTCACCCCAGGTCAGATGATCCCATTTCTTCGTCAGCACACACACACACACACACACACACACACACACACACACACACACACACACATAAATTGCCAGAAATTGAGCTCGTAATGAATGGCAGGTCCCCAGCAACGACCGAGTCCTCAGTAGAGACAGACCCTCTGCAAGGGTAATGTATTGTGTTTAGTGAGTGTTGTCCTCACTAAGGGCGAGACCTTGTAAGGGCTCCTTATGAAGGGTAGTGAACTTTTTTAGAGTGTTCTGCTCACTAAAGGCAATGCTTCATAAAGGGTGGGATCTTGCACGAGGATGGGTCCTCATCTTGACCCAATCCTTCTGAAGGGTTGGGTTATGAGGAGGCTGGTGGCTCCTCACCAAGGCGCTGGGTCCACGCTGTTCGTCCTCACTCCTCACTGTGGGCACCTGCCGAATGAGGCTTCCTCTTTGCTGGCTTGACTCAGGGGTGAACCACACCTGGGCAGGGACCTGCACGGTTACACCAGGACCTCACAAGGGGAGCAGGTTGTCCAAAGTGAGGTGCTCCGTAAGCACCCTCGCTCTTACCAGAGCTCTGCTTGGTTCCTCACCAGGGGGAGCAGATCCTCCGTAGGTGGGTGCTCTATGAGCAGTGCCCCCTGAGGATTTATGAGAAGGCATAAATTCTTCCATTGTTTACCTTAGAGTGGGACATGCCTTGAAGGCGGCTGCCTCATAAACTGTACCTCCCTTAAAGACGTGTTGGCTGGAGGTGTCGTGTTGGTGTACGCCCTTTATACCGTCCTGTTTGAAGGGGGGGGGGGTCTTCATACACCCTTTAATGTGACCATGGGCAACTTGAAGGTGTGCACTGCAGAAATGATTCTCTTAATGAATGTGTGGGTGTGGTTGTGGGTGTAATAAATAGATATATAAATAATTTATTGGAGGTAGGAAGCCATTCGGCTGAAAATACACAGTTGAGGCATTACAGATATTACAGAACTATTTGGGCATGATAATTACTAGTTAATTGATCATAATAGAACTTTTTTTTAACATAAAAAAAAATAAGGGTGAGCTGGATAGATACATAGTTTAGATAAGCACGTGGGTGAGGTACATGTAGATGGCCAGGACGGCAGATATCGAGGGATGTTTACAGAGTATAAATAGTATGGCTTACACCTGATGAACTGTAAGGAACATTAAATGATGAATAGTCAAATAGTAGTTGATATACCACTTGGCTTGACTGACAGAAAATTGAGATTTTTACCTCCATCGGTCTGCACTCGTTCGTGGGCATTTGACAGTCACAGTGGCAGGTATAGGACTGCTCCGTGTGGGCACACAGCTAACGCCAGATGAACTCGTGGATATCCCGTGTGCCTGCCAGCCACTCTGGGACTGGTACACGGACCCGTGTGATTCACAGGCAGCGCTGGTGACCACCTTTCTCAAGGAGGTGGTCTGTGTGTGTTTCTTCTTTCGGAGTAATTGAAGGTGTTTGGATCCTTCTGTGCCACAAGGCGGTGGTGTTTCAACGTGTCGTGTGTGTCCGGAGTGCGCCCCTGGTGGCAGGAAAAATAAACGGTTCCCAGAACTTGCAGACAAGAGGAACGAGCGGGTAATTATCTTTCTCACTGGACCGATCACTGCTGGGGTGCGCACGGGGCCATTCACAGATGGGGTGCGGACGGGGCCATTCACTGTTGGGGTGCGGACGGGGCCATTCACTGTTGGGGTGCGCACGGGGCCATTCACTGTTGGAGTGTGCACGGGGCCACTCACTGTTGGAGTGTGCACGGGGCCACTCACTGTTGGAGTGTGCACGGGGCCATTCACTGTTGGTTGCGCACGGGGCCATTCACTGTTGGGGTGCGCACGGGGCCATTCACTGTTGGGGTGCGCACGGGACCATTCACTGTTGGGGTGCGCACGGGACCATTAACTGCTGGGGTGTGCACGGAGTCATTCACTGCTAGGGTGTACATGGAGCCATTCACTGCTGGGATGTGCACGGGGCCATTCACTGCTGGGGTGTACACGGGGCCATTCACTGCTGGGATGTGCACGAGGCTATTCACTGTTGGCTGTGCACGCCTCTCAGTCGTCGTGATTGGACCTACGTAAGGATCAACACGACTGGATGTACAGAAGGACCTCTGTGATTCGCCCTGTGTAAGGAGGGACATGAATGGACATGGAGGCGTTGGCGGTCGTGGGCATGGGTGGGGTGTGGGATGGGCTTTGGAAGGGGTAGGGAGGGGGCCGTGGGCAGGCGGCGTTGTGTAGCGCCAGGCACGGCTACTGACGAAGTCGTGACCGTGTGAAAGCCTCGCTGGGCCTTCCGGGCATCACATTCGACACGCTTCTCGCCCTTCACCTGCTGGAGGAGGGTGGGTTTTGATGGCGTAACGGTGTAACGGGGCGATCCCTGTTATTGCCCTTGGCTGCCAGACGAACCTGGTTACCACCGTTAGCTACCAGACGAACCTGTTACCCCCTTAGCTACCATACTAGCCTGGTACCATCCTGGGCTACAAGACGAGCCAACCACCCTTGGCTACCAGTGGAACCTGTTATCACCCTTGGCCAGGGGACGAAGCTGGTACCATCCTTGGCCAGAAGACGAGTCTGTGCTCCCTTTACCAAGGGGACGAATTGCCTCCCTCTTTGGGTGGGATGCGTACCGCTTATCGCCACTGCTAATCCTTCTCCTGGACTTGAGGACAAATCATTGTCCTCCAACCTGTTCACCTTGAAGGCGATATTTTAGCCTTAAGATACGAATATTTTATATTTTGTCTTTCTAGAAATCAACCTTTACCCTCCCCTCCACCAACCTTGATTAGGAGACAAATCACTTTCCTCTTCTCCACACACCAGGACAAGGAGGCGAGCCTCTGCCTTCTCAGGCAAGGAGACCAGACGTGGGCACATTTATTGCCCCACCTTTTTAAGATATACATTCTTATCTGCCGTGAATGAATTACGTATGAATTACACCCAGTCGTAACTTGTTCGTGAGCGTGGTGATTCTGTCGCAGCCAAATCTTTCTTCTCCCCATTACTCTCCCCCAGTAATCTTTCCCCATTCCCCCATGTAGCATCATTTCTGCTGTCTAACCTTCTACTTTCACTTGTGGTCTTATTTTTTTTTCCCAGGTAGCCCTCCACCTTTGTCCATCCTACCTGTATAAATACCGTCATATTTGCCTCCTCCCCGCGTCCAGCCTGACCCTTCCAGCACGACGGCACGACCCTGCAGCACGAACGCACGACTATTGAGTTTGATGGTTTTTGACCCGACCCTTAAAGAGTCAGGTCAGAGACCAGCCCATGATGCCCAGAGGTCGCATCGTCTTGCTCAAGGATCGTCTTGTACTCAAGTGGTCATGGTGTAACGCTGGGTAATGCGTGACTCAACGTGAGCAGATTTCTGAGTCTCTGTCTACCCATTTCTAGACTCACTTCACTACACAACACTCTCCATTTCTAGGGTAACTTCACTACACAGCACAGTGACCCCAGTAATCCAGACAGGCATTTGTATTCTCTAAGACACACCCACGATACCGCTAAATATGAAAAGCCTTTTGTTTATCATTCTTTTCCACCCATACGCCCACCCCCCTGATACCTCACGACCAACCCCCCATAGTGTATATAATGATCCCCCCCTCCCCCAGACACAGCCCTCCCCACTAGAGCCCCGGATATACGGACGTACACATCCGGTATCTCGTTTTCTTTTGCATAATTACTATGTGCACTCGGCCCTTCTCTACCCTGGCGATGTTTTGACATAATTACCACTCACAGTAGTCTCCCCCACCCTGCCCCTCCCTCTCCTTTCCCCCTCCTAATCCCCAGTCACCCCTTCCCTAATTCCTAATCCACCTCCTCCGCTACCGTCACCATCAGGGTGAAGACTCGGGCCTCTTCTTCATGTTGTGACGATATTCAGTTCTTGTTCAGCTCTGAGGAGAGACCTCCCTGCCCAGGTTGTCACATGACCTTTTCTGCAGTTGTGTGAGTTTAAAGACTCGCCAAACTTGTCCATCAGTGTAAGTTTACGACACACCAAAGGTTTCGTCCTCTGGTTTAAGCTTAAGACACGCCAGAGGAGTCCACTGGTGTGAGCCTAAAGACACGACAAGGGAGTCTAGTGGTGTAAACCTAAGACATGGCAAAGGTGTGAGCGTAAGTCACGACAGAGGTGTTCGGTGCTGTGAGCTTAAGACAGAACAAAGGTGCCCAGTGGTATGAGCATGAAGCACTCATTTTAAGCAATGTTAAAGGCTAGACTACCCCGCTTGCACCTTGGGTCTGCGTGTCTGTAACTCAGCCCAGCTTAATTGGTCACTGGAATCATGACTTATCGTCTAAGCCGTGTCGTGTCGTAAGGTCACACGATGGGCAGGAGCTTAATGATACGACCAGAGGACCGCATCGCGGATTTCTTGAATAGACTCGTACCAATATCCTTGGGGGAGAGGGGTGGGGTGTCATTTACAACGACAAATTATAGGTATTTCTGGCGTTGGATGAGGCAGGGCAAGGGCGTGTTGAACAGCCAGCCGACAGATTAAGGAAGACGTGCATCATGTAATAAATGAGGAAAAAAAAAAAATATCTTGAACAGCGTTGGCGCTGAGGGCCGAGTGGAAGTGGTACAATCGCTGGGATTGGGACAGCCGAGTTCGAACGTAAGCGGTGGGGGTTAGGTCAGAACTGGGTCGTTAGCGAGAGTGTAAACTGCCGACTGGGTATCACACAGTTTATCGGCCGAGAGCCTCACTGTTGTTGTGTGGGCTGGACGAAGACGAGTACGTCATTAAGGACGTAATTATTTGCTCACTTTGTGCTGTGTGTGGTTGAGGGGCGGGCTCGTGGCACAGATGTGCTTCATCTTTACCATTGACTGTGGCTGGAAAAGCCCTGCGTCTCCACTCCCTGTGGTGCCCGGTACACAGATAGTGGGCGGCGCACAGGAAGAAATATTCTTTCTCCCGACTGCCTGTGTTATAGCGAGTGGCCTTCGGGTAGCGGTTGGTCGGGAGAAGGGCGCGGGCGTGTTTGTGTGATCACGGACGGACCTGCCAGCATCCCTTACCTCGCTGTGCTCCAGGGCTGCCGTGGGCGGCGGATCCACCCAAACCCAGGTCACGACCCGGGCCCCTGCCACGCCCACGACACACGAACACACCTTCACTAATCACGATGATAGTTTTCTCCTCCGTGTTTATCCAACTGACTTTCAAATTCAATATCTCAATCTGGGAGACGCCAGACAACAGTGCCTCTGGTTCCCTTCTAGAAGATAATTCACTATTGTCTCTGGAGACCGGAGAGTTACAGGGTAGAGATAAGAGATAACGAGGCCAGCCCGTCTCTTCTGTACATCTCTTCTCTAGCATTTGGAAAACAGAACGAAACGACACAGAGTGACACAGAACAAGAGGAGAGAACGTGTGAGTAAGATCAGCTAATTACTTGCTCACCAGTTGATTACTAAACCAGGTATTATTACTCTATGCTGGCAGACAAATTACAGAACACAGTGCCTGACACAGAGAGGCTTTCACGTTTAGATAGATAATTAGGTAATGCTATTTAGTACGTATAGAACATATTGGTCACTGTGATAGAAATATAGCCTGGGTATCAGCTGGGCTTCTGTCTCGGCTAAATGTTCTATGTGAGTAATCCCTGCTGCCGCCCCACCACCTAGTCCCCGAAGTTGACCACCATAACACAGTCACAGTAGTTAGCACCGTAACACCCACAGTCCCCAGGTTAACACCTTAACACCCCACATATTCTCTCTCTCTCTCTCTCTCTCTCTCTCTCTCTCTCTCTCTCTCTCTCTCTCTCCTAGAAAGATAGAGTGACCGCCTCACCAGCAGAACTCCACCTAGTTAATTCGACCGCTCACCTCCAGTACTTAGGTCCGCTTAGCAGGACCTTAATGCCTCACGACCTGCTCAAAGAGAACGTCTACATAACCAGTGAGCGTGTGTGTAGCATTATCCGTGTAAGAGCTTCTCCCTAAGACTTGAGAACACATCGCCCGTTGTGTTGAAAAGACATCTATTCACTCGAGTTGAAACACTGCTAGTTTTTTCTCTACTGTATTTCGATATATATATATATATATATATATATATATATATATATATATATATATATA
>JAYMFT010045800.1:0-15429 GCA_038088735.1 Panulirus argus | reverse complement strand
CTCTCTCTCTCTCTCTCTCTCTCTCTCTCTCTCTCTCTCTCTCTCTCTCTCTCTCTCTCTCTCTTTCTCTCTCAATATGCAGATTCCATGCACTGGGGTTCCTTGTGATGGGAAGACGTCCTCCCGCCCAGGCGGATCATGCAGCCCAGGTCCTCCGCTGGGGTTAAGTCGGCATCTTTGGGTGAGTGTTGCAGCATCACGCCCGGCTAGCTCAGCCCCGCGTCTGGGATCAGGCCTGATTCCTCAGACTGTGGGAGTGGCACGTCACCTCCACCCAATCTGTGCTTATGTTAAGTAAATCTCGACGGCGCGAGATGCTCATGATTCTACTATTTTGAACTGTAATTCCCAGCAGTGACCAGTCTAAGGTCCTACTTATGCCATCCATATCAGTCACAGTCTGTAAGGTTCATTACTACGGCCCACCTTCAGTAGAACAGATAGTAGTCAAGGATAGATACTCACCCAAGGTTTCGCTTGCACTGAGTACCTTACGAAATGTGATCCTGCGGCAGCCTCTGTAGCGAGACAAGAAGACCTTAACCATGTTCACGTGGGGAAACAATAGACTGTTACTGCAACACTGACTCAGTCACTGTTACGGTACTTTTACTTGTACATTTAGAACAAGTGTCACCTCCAGAATCCGTGTCCACTTCCAGAACTTGGGTCCATCTCGCTTCAGGACCAAACCTTCACACTTACGTTTTAATTTGCTTTTCCTAAAGATATGGAAAAGAATTGGGAAGCCTTACAGTTATATAACAGTATCTTCGTCATGAGCAAAATCAATTTCTAACAGGAGCTCCGCTGGAAAAGAACCTAAACCATATTTTGTTAATAAAACCGGAATGGGAGGGTGGGGGGAGCAGCTGACTGCGGGGCTTAATAAAGGTTGCCGCACGCTCTCTGATAATTAGTGGAATAGTTGTGTTGGCAGCAGGCAAAATACTTACCATTATTACTGAATGTTTTTATTCAATATTTTCCGGAATTCTCTAAGGCCAAACCAGAGAGAACTGGCTATTATAGTACTGGGTAACATTCGGTCCAATGTGTACTAGTTATTGTAGTATTGGGTAATCCCTGGTTCAGTGTGTAGTGGTTACTGTAGTTCTAGGTTCCTTACGTTGGAGGCTCCAGTCACGGACAAAAGCCTACACCGAGGCCGGGATTTAGTTGAAATATACAGAGGATTATGAAGGGAAAGAGAAGAGACAAGGGAAAGTATTTAGGAATTTTGGAGGAAGTGAAAAACCTGTCTTTTAAAACGTGCCAGGTCATAGTTATTAGGAAAGACATGAGAAGGTAGAGATTTCCAAAGCTTCGAGGTGTAGGGAAAGAAATAGAAACAAGTTACGCCTGCTACTGGCTATACACTCACTGACCTCAAGCATACAGCTGTAGGATGCTGTAGTACTAGGTATCGCCTTGCTTGACCAGTCTAGGAAATAGTCACAGGTTTTTGCTTTCTATTACAGTCATTGTTTGTTCATGTATCGATCAAAATCCAATTACCTCCCATCCTTCCTGATTAGGAAGTGCATTCGCGTGTGAGTGTGTGGTAGGATAGCCTCGCCCTTTCAAAACCAGAACTCCCAGTGTTCTCTTTTCTCGGTAATGAAACCTAAGAAAAGAATATTACACAGTTATAGACCAACGGAATAACATTTATGATTTGATGATATGAAGAAAATACAGATATGAGTGATGACGTAACAATAGCCTGCCTCTTCTCTAGTGTGCCCTGAACCCCACAGCCAAAGTCTCAGTTCAACGTAGTGAGATACTTTGACTGAATAAATCTTACGTTTATGGCATTACTGAACATAGAGAAATATGTGTGCAATGTATCATCCAACATTCTTTAAAATAAAAGCGTACTCATATTTCTTTTTACTTACGGTTGGAACTTTTATGACTACCGCCACATATCATCTTGACGGTCCTTGCGTACCACTGGTGCTGTGGCTGAGGGGTGGCACAGATTAGTACTGGGGAATGACAGAGACTAGGGGCGAGGGGCTGCACAGGCTAGTTACGTAGATAGGACTAACCAGAAAGAAAAATTAGGAGAATGGTTACAAGAGACGAGGAACAGGCACTGCAAAGAATAGGGACGATGAGGCTTGTACAGTCAGGTCGAGGATGGCACAAACCATCCCCTGAGGAAGCTTAGGCTAAGGGGGTTAGGGGCGGCTTAAGCCAGGGCCGAGGACGACACGGAATAGAGACGAAAAGAGAACCTGACTAGAGTCGACTGGTAGCAGATCTTAAGCCAGGAGGATGGGGTAGGTGCAGATCAGTGCCAATGTGGCATGGACTGGGCGCGTAAGGGAAGTGGTACAAGCAAAGTCCGATTAGCAATGATTTGAATCGCTGAATGGTAGACGTTGGCACAGACAACGTCCGTGGTTGTCACAGACTAGGTCTGGAGTAGCACGGACGAGGGCATAGAAATAACCAGAGTGAAGACGTGGAGACAGAGTTCACTATAGCAGGTGGGTGACAGAGACCAGAGTTGGAATAATTGTAATTGTAATTCAAGTGAAATGTAATTAATTACAGAAATATTACAACTGTAATTGAAAATAAAATTGAAGTAATTAATTGTAATTGTATTTGATTCTGTGATCAAGTAATTGTTATTTGATTGTAATTGTGAAAGGGGAGGAAAGTGGTACTGGTAACCTTGTAAATACAAATGAACGGTACTTTTAAAGTACCGGCGGTAACGTTAGCGGTACCGGTAAAAAAATATAATGGCAGAAGCGGAAAAACATAAAGGCTAACCTAACAATACAAAATTAGTGGGCTTTTTTAACCAATTTTTTTTTTTTTTTCAAATTTGGAAAATTGTGATTATGATTTAATTATAACTGATTTTGTTTTATGGTAATTGTAATTGTAATGTAACTACTATTTCCAAAATTATTTGTAATTAAAATTGCAATTTTTGGAAATGGAAAGTATTTGTAATTGTAAGTAATTTAGTTTTTAAAGCGTAATTGCTCCAACCCTGGGTATATCTCGATCAAGAGAGACATTATCAGACATTTTCCATGATCATTTTAAGTACAGAAGCGTTTCATCACGTTATATTACACTTTTAAAAGAACGAGTTTTTTGGGCTAAAAAATACCCTGAACTGTTACCTGCAATTTTTGGAATTTACCTCAGAATATCAGCATGAAATGGAAACCCTTAGAGCAAGATGAAAAAACTCACGAGAAAATGGCCTGACCTTTCTGATGACCCTTAAGGCTCAGTTGAAAGGTCAGGCCATCAGATCCGCGGGTCATATTGTCCTGCTCGACAGTCATACTGCCCTACTCAAGGGCCGTACCGTCATGATCAGGGAATCAGATGTGTGATCTGAAGTAGTCTTACGCGACGTGTCACTTTCCAAGTTTCAGCAAATGATTCCCGCACACATCAGTTACAGAATCATCATTCATCACTTCTGACTCATAACTCGATTGAAGGTATACGTGAAAAGACAGTGAGTAAGGCATCTTAGCCGTGCTGTAGGCGCAACTCAGTTAGATTGTTCCAGACAAAGAAATAAAGATAAAAAAGAAATATTAGAAAAACAACATGCCATCCTACCACCACCCTCTCTCCCCTCTGAGGAAGACCGGTGTGGCGCGTCAGACTCACCGGCGGAGGACAGGACTCTGACAACCCCAGAGACTTCCTCTCTGGGGAGACGATCACTGTGATAGCAAAAAAAAAAAAAAAAATCCCCCCTCCCCTGCCTTCCCGTGAGGCCAGGTGCTCCAAAAAGGAACCAGCCAAGTTGTACATACTAGTTATCAGCCCAGGTCACCAGGGCTCCCCAAGTAGCCTCCTGTCAGGTTGGGGTCAGCTCCTCCTGCACGCCGCCCCCCGTCAGGCTGGGATCTGCTTCCCCAGGCTCCTCCTGGTATATGAGATGTTAACGTCACTGAACTTCCCTAGGGTAAAGAATTCCTCCTGACGAAGGTAGAATACCTTTAAAAAGAAACTTTTTTTCTGAAGCGTTGAGTTATCGGAATATTGGAAATCTGTATACTTATAAACGTGTTGTAAATGCATCTTTTTCTTTCATATTGTATGTGCCATCCCTTCATTTTGTTTAGGCCTATATTTTTTCTATAAAGTAGAAATGTGATTCAGATAAATCATTATATGTCATATACAGGACAAATCATCGCTCAGGAACCTTTATAATGAATAACGTAAACACTTAAAAGTTAGAGTCTGTTTTCTCACGGCGTCTTATATAAAAGATGGAATTGTTATTCAGATTAGTGTCGCCAGCTATGAATCACTCGGGCCTGTGTTCGAGTCCTGGACCAAGCAGCCGGCCCAAAGCCAATCCAGTTGGTCATCATCCTCAGATACAAGTGCTCGTGATCGGTGCAGTTCTAGTAAAAGAAAATGATAAAGTTCCTTGTTTACTTTTGCTGAGGCATTCAGGTGTTTTGAGTAATAACTTCATACCCCGGGAAGAGGTCACTTCAACAAGTGCATAAGTCTATATCATATCAAGCCCTTTGGCAGTAAATTATTCGCCTTTTTCTTTACAGCAATACCCCCCCCTTTCCCCCTGCCCCACACACAAACACACACACACACTCTCTCTCTCTCTCTCTCTCTCTCTCTCTCTCTCTCTCTCCTTCCTGCGTCATACAGAAAAGTTTGCGTCTGGATCCGACAGACGCAGTACTGATATGGTCAAACATGAACACTTTATTGCGCACAGACGTATTAATTTTCTGATGTTTTATTACTGTTTAAAATTTCCGTTAATTACTTATTATAGTATTATGTAGTTAGGTCACCTGAGCATATCTTGTAATTTATTGGGTAATTGTTCCGGTTCCGAGCAATTACCGTGCGGCAGGGGTGGTGAGGGAAGTTTCCTCTCTCTAACGATGGTGCCAGATAAGGGAGACGGGAGAACCTCGTGTATTGACGAACCTCCTACATGTCAGGGACGGGAAGGAGAGTTGATGACTGCCGAAGATGGTATAGCGATGGGCCGCTGATACCACGCTCGGCTTGCGGAAGTTGGCGGAAATACAAGAAGTAAACATACTCGCACGTATCTCTGGTGGGCCTGCACACGCCTGCGCTAGAACTCCCAGATACCATCTCGTAGGCACACACATGCAGTCTCACGCTCACACACATCGTATTCCAGAAACTAATTGACTTACATTCATTATGGCGCCAGCTTGCGTCTGCCTGTGAGATTCTATATTTCTCTCTGAAGGTGTCGTCAGACACACGCGATAAAGAATGTTACAAACATTGTCGATATGAAAAAAATTTCTATTTTTCTTTTGTAGTACATAGGGAGGGGGAGCGTAGGGAGGTGCAGCCGCCTACCGCCAGTCGACAACACAAGAGAAGAGGGTGATTGTCACACACGTTACGACAATTCAAAATATCCGACTTCCATCTGCGTAACGTAACCTGTAGCTTTGGTGTTTCGCCGAGCCGAGACCTCATGCAAAGTGTCGTTTCTGAAGATTTTGGGCACATGATGTTACCTGTAGCCTCGCTTACCTGGAATGACCTGAAAACCTCGCAAGAGCGGAGTACCTGAACTGACCTTTAGGCCTAACATGAAGGAGGTACCTGGTGTACCCTGCGGGACACGAGGCCCTATGTAGGGGTTCCTCGTTAAGGGTTGGCGCGACGGGCGGGTGACAGACGCGAGGCAGCGGCCGCCCTCACCAGGCCCAGCCTCCACCCGATGATGGACGAGGCAGGGATGCTAGCTACACGCGCCGGAGGGAGAGAGAAAAATGAGGAAGAGTGAGAAAGAGGAAGATAATTTCTGTTTATGTATTGCTGGGATCAACACTGGTGTTCTTCATCCAGTAAAAATCGTCTGTTAACTAAGCGTTGCAACCTCTACATGTTTTGCATCAAAAGAACTATTTTCCAAACTGTAAATCTGAAACAATTATTTTGAGAAAGTTATTTTCAATATCTCAAAGCTGTGCTGCGTACGTTTTCAGCATGTGTAGAGGTAAGGTCCCAAATATCAACATAACACTACACCTACGGAAAGTTTATGATGACGAGGTAATGAGGAATTTATGCAATGCCGTTAAGATAATTTTCGAATATTTTTCAAATCTTTATTACGAAGAGATATAGAAAGACGAACAAAGCGTAACATAAGGCAAGAGAGAGGACATGCACTCAGGCAGACAGAGAGATAACAAAGATAGCTACATGATACAAGACTTTAGAAGAATTAGTTGAAAGACGAAGAGATAATACTGATATTATTTTAGAGGGAGTGAGTTTGAGTGAGGAGGTGGAAGGAGGAACACTGGACACACCTCCTTGGACGAAGGCTTGAGACGTAGATGAAACACAACCCATCGCAAGTCCCTTACTTTCTCTTCATCAAGTTTCACATCAAGATAGTAAGACTCTCGCCGGAATATGGCACAGATGTATCTGGACCATCCATCTTGGAGTGGCGGGGGATGGCTTGTCGTGTTCCCTGGTTGAGAGAAGTATTTATCTCACTTCTGCCGCGACCCTAATGGTGTGGGCCGAGTGCTGGGATATACAACCACACATTCTATTTACACCTCTAGACATTTTCAGGTGTAAACACGAATATCTCTCTTGCTTCCTATTCCTCACATTTTCATTTAAACTATTTGATTTCATTTTCATAACTTTCACACTTATCAAACATATCCCGTGGCGCCTGGGTAGGTACTAGCAAAAACAAATCTTTCGCATATTTAAGCACATTAATGTGTGCGTTGTTTACATGCCAGTCAACGTTCATGATCTAAATCTTTCACTGGCTGGATCTAGAGAGGCAAGTCAAGGTACAGTTGCTCCCTTCATTACTTTCGCTTGACAACAGACTCACCTCAGCAACAGGGAAACTTTTTTTCAACTTTCGTGGACTCGATGAACGTGGTTGTGGTGAGGGAATCCATCTCGCGCCCCTTCTGCCGGTGATAACTTCCTCTCTCCCCGCACCCTGTACCAGCCAACAACCCCTCAGCTGACAGGATCATCAAGGAGCTGTGATGGCCATAAGGAGGGGTGTGCCAGCCAGGCCCGGGTCTCAGGTGAACCAGTACCCATAAGTTCCCCAGTGAGCGAACGCGCAACAGGCATACCGTCATATATATATATATATATATATATATGTGTGTGTGTGTGTGTGTGTGTGTGTGTGTGTGTGTGTGTGTGTGTGTAAGTATGTATGTATGTATATATATACATCTGTGATAGGATTAAAAAGATACTGCCTTCGTATTTTATGTCGTAAAGGGCGACTACGGAGAGCGGGAGCAGGGGTGCTGGAAGTACTGCCCTCCTTATCACTGAACATGAGATGGTACAGAGGAATGAGCCAGATGAGATTTTTTTCCTGGAAGGCTCAGTCATCTGTTCCTGACGCTACTTCGCTCACTCTGACTGGGCTGGAAGTAGCGAATATGTCTGAAAAAGAAGAATAGAAAAAAGAGATAGAAATATATATAGCAATGAATATTACTGAAAAAAGTTAGGTGGCGTTTTGTTTTGACATCTGAACTTAAGATTTATTTATCTGAATCATGATTGTTTCTTACATCAATATTTACCTCCACTTGTGGATGGAGTGATGTAGAGGCCAGCGAACCAGCCCTGGGGCTTGGGGCTGCACACCGTGGTGGTATTTATTGCTCTAATGCGACGGACATCATCGCGTTATTTAGGTTATCAACAAGTCAAGTGTTGACTGGCTCGGTGCAGGGCAGGCAAACGACCCGAAGACCTAGTGAAGCTCTTGTATCGTTTACTGAGACGCCTACTTTCCTTGGACCTGTTACCCTAGGCTGGGGAAGCACATACTGTTGTGGGGTCCGCGTTGGGGCACGTTGCTGTGATGGTCCCTATTAGTAAAGGCTGTTGAGACTGCAGGCAGAGAAAACACAGCTCAGCGTTGTCACTTCAACTTGACGGATTCAGTTTTTGTGTGTATAGTAACACTCAATAATGATATCAACATTCAGAATCTGTATCTGTGGTTTTGCAATCTCAGTTTTCCATGGGAAAATGTTTTTACTGCTTAGAATATATGAAAAAGTCAGGTATCCGTATTTCTTAGTTCGTTCTCAGCGTCCAAGGTTTATAGAAAGTGTTCAGCCAATAAATATGTTCAGGAGGCGTGGGAAGATCACCGGGAGGAAGAGACGGTCGTGACTCGCTTCGGACACACTCAATATCTTGTTGGTGTTTTTAGCACATACAGATTAGCCGTGGTGGCCATGACGCATGGCGGGGCTAGGTGGGTCTTCCTCACACACACATACACACACACACACACACACACACAAGGTTATATTAGTGGAGGGAAAGAAAGAGTGCATGGTCGAGCAGCCTTCTCAACTTGGGTTGAGGTCACAAGTGGCGTGCTGCAAGGTTCTACTTTAGTGACACTGCTCTTCTTGATCTTTGTGAATTACTTCCTAGAAAGATTGGACTCCTACCTGAACATGTCTGCGGATGACGCCAAGGTCATGGGGAAGTAAAAAGCAAGGAGGATTGTATCTACTTAAAAGGGAACCTAAACGAACCCCGAATTGGTCTCATACATGGTTGATAAAAGTGAACATAATTAAATGTATAGTAATCAATATAGGACACAACAAAAGGAGACACATAAATGAATATTATCCAACTGGAATTGAGCTGCAGGATTCTGTGTGAGAAAGACTTGGGAGTCGACATCTTCCCTCACCTGTCGCCAGAGTCCCACATTGGGAGAACAGTAAAGAAGACAAACTGACTTCTGGCAAATATCATTACAGCATTCAAGTACATGGATAAGGAAATAGTCATTAAGCTCTTCACATCCTGCATTAGGCCCTAACTAGAAGGTCGCCGCACTTAAAGAAGCACAAAGAGCTAATAGAGAAGTTTAAAGAAGGCAACAACGACGGTACCTAGATTAAGAGACCCGAGTTTTAGGGAAAAGTTTGAGGCCTTAAATTTGTCCACTATGTAAGAAAGAAGAGTAAGAGGAAAACATTATTTCTAAGTTCTTAAATCAGCTTGATTGCGTAGACAGTGAACAGTTCATAGAAATTAAGCTAGAAATTGTTAGAAAAGATGTAAAGAAGTACTTTTATGATTAGTTAAGATTAGTGGGAGATCGACCAGCCATCATAGATTTCTTGATTTATGAAAAATTCGACTCGGTCGTTATCCCTTTACAGTCGGCCATCCTATCCGGTGGTGAGGGGAGAGTAAGAATGTGCATGGTGCTTGATGTGGGCGTTAAAGCTGATGTGGGCGTTATAGCTGATGTGGGCGTGGAGGTTAATATGGGCGTTAGAGTTGATGTTGGCGAGGGGTTGGTGTGGGCGTAAAATTATCGCAAGTGTTTAAGTTGAGTGGGTGTGTGGGTGGGGCGGGCGTGCCTGCCATCACTAAGAGTGGGGGAGGGAGGAGGAACAATACAATGCAGATGGTATCAGGCTCAGCTCCTCCGCCACTCACCATTACTGGACACAAGCCCCCCATCACTATCTGCACCATCACCCTCCCCATCCACCCTCCCACATGTTACTGACTCTCACTTGGTGAGAGGTACGCTAGTGTGGTACTCGTCAGGTACAACGGGGTCGCGAGTGTGGTATAAAACAGGTACAGTAGGGTTGGAAGCGTCATGCAAGACAGGTACAGGGAGGCTGCACGTGCCAAGGAAACCATGAAATATTATCACCGTTTCAGATCCTCAAACAGCATATGTCATACGAAGTGCAATTCTTTCTAAAAGTCTCATTTTTCCAGAAGTTGGATTCATTTTCCAACGTACGTAGACGAGTCACCAGCTGGAGCAGAGGCATACCCCTTGGGGTCACGTTAGTATTGTTAACCACCAACACTCACATTTCACGCGGAGATGTGTTCATAAGTGATAATGTTTAATTGATCCCAGCATCACACTGCACTTGGTTGCATAACACCACCACTAACCCTAATTGCATACTGTGCCTGGCTGCGTAACGCCGTCACAGCGTAAAGCTAGTGTGAATAGTTTATTTGCAGCAGATGAGTACTCATCTAACACACTCAAGGAATGGAGTCTACACCTAACTCACTCATGGTCTAATTCCACACATAACACACTCAGCATTTGAATCTATACCTAACACACTTAAGTTAGGATGAGTAGCCAAAGTTCGTGTGGTAATAATACGATGTCGTACCCTTACCCAACTCGCTTACTATAACAATCACGCCATATCATGTGGCCTCACCAGAGGGAGGCAACTGCGGCCAACATTTCTCGTGTGTCTCTGCGATACCGGCTGAGTACCTGATGTCCGCGTCCCCTCCTGGGTAGACGTCTGCCTCCCTCCAGGTTAAGTAGTTCTGCATCTAAGTTTGGTAACTTGCGGAAGGCAAACTTTGCAGTAAGTGATAACTTTGTTCCCACCACATTCCTACCACAGTCATCACGTCAACACAACTTGCCCAGTATTTCCTCACTAACTACCCGGAGCTTCCCAGTCCTTGATAAACTGTTACCTCGCCAGTCTACCTCGACCTGCCCTCCAATTATCCACTTTCTGTCCACCAGTTTTCCATTCCGCACTCATCTTGCATCCGCGTCCTACAACCTGTCAACCAGTTTCTTACACGTCATTACATCCCTCCCTTACCACTTACACGCAACCTGCCCAGCACTTGCCTATCCCCTGTCAATTTCTTTTCCATACCTTACCCATCCCTCAGCTATCACTTGCCCATCCTTGGAACACTAACGCCGTCACAGCAGCACAGGTAAGAGCTATGAGTGTGGAACCCCCGTGACTCTAGTCAACAGTGAGACGGGAAAAATTGTGTGTGGGCGGTTGGCGCAGATAGAGAGTAGGAAGGATAGTGATGGGTAGGAGGATGGCGAGCAGGTGGTAACAAGAGAAGGTTAGAGATGGCAGTTGCAGAGTACCAAGAGTCATCCATCACTCCGTACACAAATGTGTCATACGACTCAGTCATCATCAGCAAGAGGTACATGTCATCATTAGCGAGAGGTGTACGTCATCATGAGCAGAGGTACACATCATCACCATCATCAGGAAATACGAGTCATCATCGGAAAGAAATATATTCATCATCATCATCAAGCAAACTTCATCACGTGGTGCAGAAATGTGTTTGGTTATCATGGTAAGCTGAGCCATCCTCAACAGCTTAGTTGGCACTACAACACCTGTGATTTCATGACTTGTGGTAAGTCGTTACCTGTACAGCCAATGCGATACTTTAGCACCACAGACATCGTATACTTCTTTTGTGACGTCACTGCCACACAGATGGTAAAGAAAAATCTTATAACAAAGATAAACTCGTTATGAATAAGGTGGCGCCGCTTTAGCTCTGATAAAGAAAGGCGAGAGCTATGGTGGCACGTGTGCATTTCAGTTGGCACCATATAATCTTGCATGTGGACCTCCTACTCAACAGTCACCATAACAAAGATAGTCGGACTATCCCACCAGCCAGGCGTGGGCCATTCGTCTAGACATTAATTAAGATAGTGTCGGTGATGTCCCCTTCCTCAGGCCGTGGTGAAGGCTCAAGGACCTTCCACCACACACTCATGCCAGAGCCTCGTGGCCCTCCCTCCACACACTCATGTTGGAGCCCGAGGTCCTCTCTCCACACGCTCTTAATGGACTCTGTATCATAATTTTCCCACCCATCATTTTCGTCAGTAATGTCCACTTGTGTTCCTTGAGCAGCAGCGGCAGCTGGTGGTGCTCTCCGCCAGACGCCTGACAGCTAAGGCTGTCAACAGGTCCTGGTACAGAGCTACATAGTCCCCATCTGTTGTCCATCGTCCCCCATCCCGGCCTCTCACTATCTCAGTCCTCACCGCACCAGTCCTCGCTACCCCAGTCTTCACTACCCCAACCATCACTACACATCACTACTTACTGTTCAGCTTCACTCCGCCCAAGCCCCTCATGCGCCCTAGCCCGCTTCCCTGTCCCTCACGACCCTAATCCCGAGTAACCGCAGCCCTTACTCTTCTACTCCCTGGCCACCTCAGCCTGTCACCACTGCAGCACCTTAGATTGGGTGGCTTGTGGGGAGAAGAAGGTAGTTGGCCAGGGTAAGTGAGGTACAGTTGAGGAGTGTCCAGGCGTATGGTGCTGAACCAACTGGGGTGTGTGACTTACCTCCATCATACCTTTCCCGGCTCCTCTCCCCAAGCACTCCAGTGTCTGGCGGTGCTGGGGTCACACTCCCCAAACGCCCCAGGGTGAGGTGGCGCTGGGGTAGACAGGTAATCTCTGTAAAACCCCTCCCCTTCCTGAGGGTAGACCGTCTCCCCGGGGGGTAACAATGAAGCCTAATTATCTAGTGTAATTGCACCATTATGTGACTAAATTTACCAATTAAACTTTTGTTTATGTTACACACATGTATTTGTTGAGCATTGTTGGATCATGATTCAGCTGCTTCAATCAAGGGGTGGAGTGTTTCCTGTCTGGGCTGGTTGACTGTATGATCCAGGTCTGGCCTGGGGGTTGCTGGGGTCGGTGACGCGCCCATACTCTCTGGGGAGGTTGGCTGTATGATCTACATCTGGTTGGAGTTACTGGAGCCGGCAACTTATTTTAAGATACTTTTTTTCTTTACTCTGTTGGAACGTGTTGTTCAGGAGGAGGCTGCAGCTGTAGGGGTATGTGATGTAGCAAGACTCCGCCACAGCTGTGTCATGATGATGAGATAAGACATATAGATGTAAAAACAAACCTAACATTCCGGAAGTATTCGGTTCCTAGTTAATTTAACTCCGCGTTGAATATTGGCCACACGAATTATTTTTCCAACCGGGAATATGAATAAACGTCTAGTGACTCACTATGAGGGGAGATTGTTGGCAGCGTGCCGGCGGTTGCCACTGATCCACTCAACCTCTGCTCATCCTCAACACCTGTACATATGATCGCTGACAAGACGAAGCCACACATGACAAGTGAGTGGGATAGTTTATGATTATCAGCAATTGATTCTGATGGGCTCGTCCTCGCCTGCCTTGAGAGGTGAAATCAGGGGCGACTATGTACAAACCAAACATGCCCCAAACTCCGCCCCACCCCGCCGCAGCTTACACTTCTCAACAGCACTCAACTCCACCCCAAGTAAGTCACGTGTATTTGGGCCTCAGATAGATAGCCGGGATGAGATTACCAGTGGATAGGCGCAACCAAGAGGGAAGCAGGATCAGTACTCCAGTTGTGGAGAGGCGTCACAGCATCGAGGTCACATCTTGGATATGTTGTGTGTCGGTCGAGGATGAGTTCTGATCTGGGTCCCATGCAGTTGTGCGGACCTTCCATCAGTCCAGCACGCCTTACCGCAATACAGCAAGTAGCAATACAGATACCGTCCAGCCGCTGCCCACCTGCTGATGGCACCGTTGTTTTCTCCGTAGTGTCAGCCGCAGCAGACAGGACCGAACCCCACCCCTCATTCTTCCATGACTAACCTACTTCGTCCTGCGAATAATTTTCGTGATAAATATAATATAAAGCTGTGAATATTGTGGTAAAGATGGTGTAAGTAACCAACGGACCAGGATGCCTGTATGGCAAGTGCCTTCATCATGACACTGGCTGGCCTCCTTCCACTGAGGCTAAATTATTCCCTCATCGAATCTCAAAATTTTTTCGGATACGTAGCCACACTTAGTCTTAATTTCCTCATTCTGTCTTAGACAAAGCAATCGCTCAATCTTGATTTGCACTAATTACGAGGTCCCGTCATCACCACAGAGACCACGTGGAAGGTTCGGCCGAGATGGGAAATGTAAGATCGGAAATTATTAGGTTTGAAAAAAAAAAGTTACGCTTCCTGTCAGACTCGGTAATTGCAACCTACATTCATATATACTATTTCCGGTGTGTGTGTGTGTGTGTGTGTGTGTGTGTGTGTGTGTGTGTGTGTGAGTGTGTGTGTTTCTGTGTCTATGTATATGAGATTATTTCACAGACAAAAATATCATGCATGGAACCCCGATGTCTCACCTTCATATCGCGATGGGATTCAAGTATGTGGGTAAGGAAATTATTCAGGAAACTGTCCACATCGTATACTGGGCCAAAACTAGAATAATGTCTCAGATTTGGACAGCGCGTTTGCAGAATAACAAAGAAGGTCCAGCGGAGGACATCGAGGATGGAATGAAAATGAAGAGAATTGAGTTACAATGAGAGGTTAGGGGTCACGAATTTGTCCAGTATGGAAGAGAAAAGAACAAGGGTGATTTGATCACTACCTAAATCTTTAAACCAGTTTGATGTCAAACTGTGAAAAGTTCTTCGAAAGTTACAAACATGAAACCAACAGAGAACATAACATGATAAAGTTAAACAGGAAACTCGTTAGCGTTGATGGACGGATATGTTGTTGTGATGGGAATGGTCCATGAATGGAAGAAACCTGTGAATGAGAACAACATAGATAAGTTTATGTAAGGTACTGGAACTGGGACCCACCGACTGCATAACTCCCTCCTGTCTGCTTCCTACTCTTATCATTTTCATGAAATATAACCCAGTGTCATCCGGAGGCTAACTACACAGTAATTCTTTTATGTTAAAGTTTTACTGACCGTTAGAGTCATATAAATGTAAAACTATGGACAAGTAGTGGAGCCAGACAGTGTGTGTCTCACTCGTACCTTGAGACGATAGATGGTACGGCAGGGTCTTCAGGTACGCTTGACGCGTGACACTCCTCTCTTATTGCCGTAGGCGGCACAGGTGGACCCCAGCAACGGCACTGGGGAGTGCCTCTAAAGGTAAGAGAAGGATAAGGGCCTACCGACGGCACGGCGGACCCCAGCGCTAGCACCTGGGAAGTGCCACCATCGGGAGAAGCGGAGAGGGGATCTGCGGACGGCAGACTCACACACTTACTTCTTAGAAGAGCGATAGACAACCCTGGAGGAGGAGCCAACCAGAACCTGCAGCGTCGAGGAGCCGTGGTAAAAGGGAAGGACCACCAACACCTGCAGGATGTGCGGGAGACCCCACGTTTGTTGATCTTCGTCAGCAATAACAGCCAGTAAATCATTACTCTCTCCAGCTAACGGACACGGCACTCTGCATGCCCTCAACTTCCTCATATTATATATATATATATATATATATATATATATATATATATATAACGTGCGTGCGTTAGGACTGGTGGGTGTAGTGTCTTTAATTACTTTTTTTTTACTTTCGTTGTGCTGCTTTTTAATTTGCACTTGATTAGATATTATGAAGAGATTGGGAGAGAGATGGGTATATCGACTGAGTGAGACAGGGAGAGAGAGAGAGAGAGAGAGAGAGAGAGAGAGAGGGAGAGAGAGAGAGAGAGAGAGAGAGAGAGAGAGAGAGA
>JAYMFT010045789.1:0-15429 GCA_038088735.1 Panulirus argus | reverse complement strand
GATAGGAAGAAATTGGGTCTTGGAGGCATTAAACTTAACTAGATTTTGTGTACCCCACTGAGATATCCTGTCCAAGTGTGAGTTTATTGTGGAAGCTATGTCAAGGCAAGATGCAGATCGAGTGAGAGAAGAGGGAGCAGAACTGAAGGATGTGGATAAATGCAGTGTTGACTTGTCAGCATTTGAGAGCATTGGATTATTTGTGGAAGAGAGAAACTCATTGAAAAAAGGAGAAAAAGTGTAGGGGAGAGGATAGACCCTTGAGGGATAACGCTGTTGATGGAGATAAGGGGAGAGACTAATCCATCAACAACCACAGAGACAAGGAACAAGTGAGGGAGGGAAGCCAAAAGAGGGGAGCTTTGAGATGACACCCCGATGCCATACCCTGTCAAAAGCCTTAGATATGTCAAGAGCAACTACATATGACTCCCCAAAATCTCTCAGGGATGATCACCAGATATTAGTGAGATAGGAAAAAAATGTCACCAGTGGATCTCACCTTACGGAAGCCATGCCGGTGATCAGATAGAAGACTGATTTTCGAGGTGTTTAAGTATATGGGAGTCGAGGAGGGATTCAAAGACTTTGGAAATGGTAGCTGTCCAATCAACAGGACGATAGTTAAAGGGGTCAGAAAGGTCACCCTTCTTAAGGATGGGATGTATCAAAGCATGTTTCCATGGAGAAGGAAAAGTTTTACTTTTAAACAGAAACGGAAGAGACGAGCTAGCACAGGTGCAAGTTCAGAGGCACACTCTTTCAGTGCACAGGGATAAACGCCATTAGGACCATGAGCCTTGCTTGTGTCCAGAGAAAGAAGTGCTTTTCAGACAGTCCGAAAAGAGATTACAGGAAGAGTCATAGGATTAGTAAAAGGAGCATCAGGGGGTGAGGGAATGTTAGAGTTATCCAAGGTGGAGTTAGAGGAGAAACAGGAAGCAAAGAGAGTTGCTTTGTCAACAGGAGAAACAGGATGGAAAAGTGAGGGAAAGGTAGAGCAACAGAAGTTGTTAGAGGTGCCCTTAGCTAAAGACCAGAAAGACCTATCCATGGATGATGAGGAGAGGTTATCACACTTCCTTTGAGTGATGGAACCCTTTGCCTCATGGATAACATCCTTGCAGTGATCATGGGCAGTGATTAAAGCTGAATGGGAGCCAGAAATAGGAGAGTTTTTCCAAGCCTGATATGCTTGATCCCTTGCCTAAATGGCCTCAGAACAGGAATGGTCGAACCATGGATTGGATGAAGAAGTGGTCTTGGAGGAATAGGGGATAAATGCTTCCATTCCCACAAGAATAACCTCTGTAATGTGTTTGGCGGAGACAGAAGCATCACCACATAAGAGTCAGTAATTTACCCAAGGAAAGTTAGAAAAGAAGTTACGTAAGTTATTCCAGTCAGTTTTGTTCAGGAGACAGTATTTATGCTTTGAAGGGGCTGCTGGAGGGGGAGGTGCTGTTAGAATAGATACATCTATGAGAGTATGATCAGATGAACCAATTGGGGGTGAGATTGTGTATTTACATCGAGATGGACTAGAAGTGAAAAACAAGTCCAGAATATTAGGATAGTGGTCATAGCAGTCATGTATATGTGTAGGGTGTGAGATAATTTGCTCTGAATCGCTGAGAATGGAGAATGTGAGGGCTTTGATCCCTCCACCATATAGGAGGAATTCAACCATTCCTTATGATGAAAGTTGAAATCCCCGAGGTGGAGGATCTTGGCTTGCGGGTGAGAGGATGTCACAGTCTCATGGCTGGAGTTTAGATAATTGATGAAGGATATAAAACTTGTAGAATTAGGAGAGCAATATGTGAAACAGAGGACAAGTGTGGTAGTAGGGAGACTCTGAGCCACATAACATCAAAGTTTGGAGATTCAAGGTCCTTGAGGCATGCAACAGGTGTGTTTATGTAGGAGTAAGTACAAACACCACCTTTGAGTCGGAATCTTAAGTGGAGATTGTATTTAGATATGAAAAAGGGACTAGTGAGAACATCATTGGACAACTGTGTCTCAGACAGAAATGAGATATTAGGAGAGGTACTGGAGAGATGGTATTCAACTGAGTAACGGTCCTTGGTCACAACCCTGAAGAAATCCACTGATGATCTCAACCCATTTTGAGATGGCTTCCCCTGACATGTATCATTTGTTCCCTTCCACAAAATTAAGCTTTCATCCACTGAAGGAATCTCCTCCTTATGTCTGCCTGGTGATTCAGCTTCTTAATCTGCTTTCCATGTGATACAGTGTCAAATTCTTTTGTGGCAGTCCAGATACAAACAATCCACTTAGCTTTCTCTTTTGTCTAAAACTTAACTCACCATCTCATAGATATCTATGAGATCCATTACACATGACCTCTTTTCCAAAACCTTGCTGTCTCTCACTTAGGTAACTTTTCCTCTGTAGAAAGTCATCCATTTGCATTCTAATTTTCTTTCTTAGGAACCTTACAGACTTCTAGGCAGCCAGTGTCTGTTCTGAGTGCACTGTTTTGTGTGGCTTGCAGCTTTGATATATTTGCTTTTGAGAGGGTGGAAGACCAGGCAAGTGAGGCATAGTTTAAAGTGGTGCAGATAAATTGTTTGTAGAAAATATCAAGGGATTCTCTTCTTGACCAACTTTGGTGCCAGTTAGTATTCTGAGGGCAATTAGTTTTCATGCTTCTTCTGTGCTGATGTTATTGGGATGGGGAGTGAATGTCGTGTATGTTATACGTGATGCCTAAAATAGTTAGCTTAGTCAGGAGAGAGACTGACCATTCAAGGTAACTGGAGAGTATAGGCTGGATTCATGTCTATCTAAGAGTGACTGAAGACTTTTGTGGAGATGCAGACATCTGTTGTAGGTGAGCCACTGTTCCAATTGTGTAATACAGTGCTGCATGTCAGATGTTTCTACTGAGGTGTCAGGGTTCTGTGAACTAACAGTATGATCATCTGCATATGAAAGGGCCTTCATGACTCCTTGGGCACCTCCATTTTAAAGTTTAACTGTTTTATAAGTGAAGCTATTGTGAGTGACTGGCATGGCAGCCACCATATATAACACTGAAAAAACTCATACATGCTGAAATAAGCCAGCAAGTACCAAACAAGTGACCTCCCAAATCAGTCTTAAACCCCAACCCAACAAATATACATCCATAAGAAACCACACTCCCCAGACAAACACAAGTGACACTTTCCCTCTTATGCTCCAGACATCACCCATCACTACAACACTATAAACAGCATTTCATCTTATCCCAAGAACCTTCATGCCCATGATGCAACAATCATAACGATACTGAGCACTTAATGCTCAATTGCCCAACATTCTCTGAACATATATAGACATGCAACATCACAACACTTTTTGACTCGTAGTCCTGACCAGTGGACGTGGCCAGCTTCCTGAGTGCTGTGGAAGGCTATAGGTGACTTCTGAGGCAGGAATGGAGTAAGTACGAGCCTTACAGACCACTTGTCAGAAAGACTGGTCTGTAGTTCTGTGACTGTTCCCATCTCCTGTCTAGACAGGTTTGGTGTTTGCTCTTTTCCACTACCTTGGAACTTTCCCTTTCTTCCGCGATATCATGACAGTATTTCAAATGGTCTGTGTTGTGTATCTGCATATAACTTAAACACATACAGTGAGTTTTGTATGAGTTGAAACCTTTAAGTATTCTATTAATATTTCTTCTAAATATCCGTGTGCTTTCCAAAACCTACTCCCCATTCCATTTCACTAGTGTGGGGCTATTGCATCCTCTACTGTGAAAACACTTTGAACTTATTATCCATTTCCTCACATATCCTTGCATCATCACTTACAATTCTCCACTCAGAATCCATTAGTGTGTAATCACCCCTATGTGGGATGGGAGTTTTACACTCATGGAGCCCTATCTCTTGAATGTTCCTTACTATCATATGTATGCTGTCTGCATTATTCATGTCTTTTCAGTCATTTTATTCCATTCATCTAACACTCCCATACCCATACTATAAAAGTAATTTGTCGCATCTTTCTTAACAAGTTTCTTGCTTAATTTCATGTTTTATCCACTGGTTGTACTATCTCTACATCTCTCAAGGAACTGTTCACCATCCATATAATCAACCTGTTTTATTGACTGAGTTACCCATCACTCTTCTGTCTTCCAAGGTGGCTAAATTTAAGAGCTCTAGCCTTCTCCTGTAAATCAGCTTTCTTAATTCTGTACCATCTCTGTTGCTCTATTCTGGACCTTCTCTATTAGCTCTTTGTCGTTCTTTAGGTGTGGAGGCCAATTTTGAAAAGCAAATTTTAGCCTTGTCCTTAAACATGAGGTGAGTAACTTCCTGAATATTTCCAATCTATCTGTCTATATCTCTGAAGCCCATTCCCTCTGGGAACTCCCAACAAGGGGGTGGCCTTAGCAAAGGAGTCTCCACATACGCCTGTCTTTACGTACTTCCCTCACATACGCCATTCCATGCATTCTTCCACCATTTCTTTCCCTCCAGTACTCTTCCACTCCATTTTCCCATGTCATATCAACCTCTTTAATTGTAATATCATACAATCTCCTTGTAAACTCCCCATCTAGAATTCTTTCTACACACCCAAACCACCTCAAAGTATTACATTTCACCCACTCTTCCTCTCTACAATTCATTCCCTTTGCATTCCCTGCTATACCACATCTCTCATACATCCCCTTCATTTCTTTCATTCCATCCAATCAAACCACATGCTCCTCTCAAATAGCTCATTTTCACAGCCTGGACTCTTGACCTCTGTGACTAATTCCATGTCCATGTTTCACCATAGGTGAAAGGACTTTGAGAGGACTATGCTGTCCTTTCCTTTCTTCACTCCCATACACCTCTATCCTTCATTATTCTGTTAAGGGACCCAGTGATTCTTCTACCTTGTACTGATCTCTCCTTTATCTTTCTTTTCATATCACAAAACATACCCAAGATAGCTCCTAAATACTTAAAATTCTTTCTTGTTCAAGTCTCTCTCTCTCCATATCTAAAACACAGTTCACAACACTTTCTGCTTTCACTCTATAGGTTTATGCAAAATCTAACATTTAACTCTGTTTCCTTTCAAGCACAATTAATTTACTTTAACTTGCATCTATCTTCAATTGCCTACACTTACACACATCATAAAAGTCAATTGCATACTTCTGCAACTCCTCTTTACTCTCAGCAACAACAGAGTATCATTCCACAAATAGGCTTGTCACTGGCCACCATAACTCACTGCCACATTCCATCTCTGCACCCCCTTTCCCAAGTTTTGCTTTCATTTCTCTCATTATTCCACCCATATATATGTTAAAAAGCCACAGGGGCATCACACCCACATGCATAATGAAACTTTTGCTCAACTCTCCATCCACTCTTACACTTGCGTTTGCTACTTTACAGAAGGTTTTCACACCATCCAACAGTTGTTCCCCTACCCTATACATTCTTAACACATCCCATACAGCATTCTACTCACCTCTGTCATCATTTTCTTCATATCCATAAGAGCTGCATACTTCTTACATTTCACTTGATACTTTTCCACAGTCATTTTCACCATAAAACTCTAATCCACACATCCCCTACTTTTCCTAAAAACCCCTTGCTCTTCACTTATTCTGCATTCAATTGCTGCCATCACTCTATCAATCAAAACTCTTGCATACACTTTTCCTGATAAACTTAACAGACTTATTCCCTTATAAGTGCTCCATACATCCTTAGCACCATGCTAAATTACATATCATATGCATCCACTCTATCACACTTTCTCCTCCATACTTCAGCATTTCAACCATAACCCTATCCATTCCTGGTGCCTTTTCTACCTTCAGCCTCATTATCACCATTTTTTACCTCCCTTCTTGCTAATGGCCTTTACAATTGCATCCTTTTCCTTCCATCCTCCATACCCATGCATGTAGCAACTGCTGCCTCACCTTCTTCATTCATTAGTCCTTCAAAATACTCTTTCCTTCTTCCTTTCAGTTCCTCCTTTTGATTCATTAACTCCTCTTCCTCAACTCTCATATTAACATTTCCTCTCTTACATTCACTAGTCATCCCATTTACATTCACTGCCATCATCTTCAATCACTCATTTCATTTACTCACTGGCATAATTGGTATAATCCAGTGCTGCTTCTCAGCCTTTTGTGCCTCACCCTTTGATGGCTCACTGGCAGAGGGCAACTCCAGCACAGTATTTCCCAGAGGCAGAGGGGATCCCAAACTGTCTGGAAAACAAAAGTCCCCACCACATTTCAAGTGTTTGTCTGTATTCAAGAAAAAAAAAACTACTACTACTATTGCCCTGATGGAATTGGGCAACGCTTCTACCTTCTGTTCCACCCTAAATGGTGAAATAACAAGGTCACCATGAGGAGAAAGGATGAAACTTGAATACTCCTGAAAACTAGTCTCCCCTTGAGGCATTGAAATTCAAAAGTTTTTCCAGTTTTGAGCCCATACCACAGTAGCAGCACTTCCTAACCTCATTGGTTATAATACTGCCACTATGAAAAGCTGAATATTTCCTAATCCATGAATTTAAATGCAATTCTGATATCTGCAAGCATCCAGATGGGCTCCTTAACTATTCTCTTAAGGTGGGACTCTGGCAACTGGTTAGGAATGATGCTGACCCTTTAAGTTTTTCTCACACTCAGATTAATGCATCTCATTTCCTGCTAGATGATACTGACCCTTTAAGTTTTTCTCACACTCAGATTAATGCATCTCATTTCCTGCTAGATGATAATCATATCGATGCCTTCTTTTAATGTGAGTTATCATCAATGCTTTGCATTTTATAGGGCTGGACTTTCTCAAATGTGTCAAACCTACTTTGAAGTCTTTCAAGGTCCCCTAGTGAGGTGGTGCAACCTCCATGCTTTTCACTTGCCTCATGACTTATGCATCATCTGCAAAACATACTCAGGTAGGGGCCTATACCTTCTGAAAAGTCATCTATGTAGATCAAGAAGAATAATTGTCCCATAGAAGAACCCTACAGCACTCCACTGGTGATCTTAACCCATTTGAGAAGGCTCCTGACATGAATCCTTTGTTCCCTTCCAATAAGATAATTTTTTATTCACTGAAGGAGTCTCCCCCTCATTCCTGCCTAATGACTAAGCTTCTTAATCAGTCTTCTATGTGGTACCGTATCAAATCCTCTCTCGCAGTCCAGATAAAAACAATCCATCCAACTTTCCTTTTTATCTAAAACAGAGTTCACTCTATCTTAGATACCCAAAAGGTTCATTACACAAGACCTTCTTTCCTTAAAACCATGTTGATCTCATTTAGGTAATTTTTCCTGTGTAAAAAGTTGTTCATTTGCTTTCTGTTATCTTTCCTAGAGCCTTACAGACTGTACTTGTCATGGAGACTGATCTATATCTCAGTGCTTGTTCCTGGTCTCTTTTCTTATAGACAGGTTTGATGTTTGCCCTCTTTCACTACCTTGGGACATTCCCTTTCTCCAGCAAAATCATAACAGTATTTCAAGTAATTTGTCAAGTGTATATGCAAACATCATCACATATAGTGTAATTTCTTCATGTATCTCAATGCTTTCCATAGCTTACTCTCCATTCCAACTCACTGGTGCTGGGGTTATAATGTCTTCCATTGTGAAAATACTTTTGAACTTATTTCTTCATATCCTTACACCAATCTTAAAAATTCTTCCCTCAAAATCCATCAGTGTGTAATTACCTATATGTACTATATATGAGGGTAGTTTTACACTTGGGGACCCAACTCTTGAACATTCTCTTCTACTACACAACTTAATTTTCTGAATGCTATTTGCATTCACTATGTCTTCAGTCATTTCATTCTAATCACCCACCACCTCTATAATATAAGAGTACTCTTCCCATCTTTCTAAACAATTTTCTTGCTAAATTTCACATTATGTTCTCTGGTTGTGCTATCCCTACATCTCAAAAACACTTCTCACTGTCCACATCATCATTTTTTTTCTTAAAGAGTTAAGGGGTCATGGTCAAGTTATCCCTTACTTTTCTGTCTACCAAGGTGGGCAAATCTAAGGCCTCTATGTTGCTGTCGTCTGGATTTCTCTAATAATTAGCTATTTGTCTTCTTAGGTATAAGTGTTGTGACTAAACTCGAGAAACACATTCCAGTTGTAGCCTTAAGTTTGATGTGAACAGCTTCCTGAATGCTTCCTTATTCATGCATAGCTACCAAAAACACTCATAATCGCAATGAAACAAAGATCCTCCCAACACAGTTCCATCTCAGCATTATTAGCAATCAATTCTATGCAACAGCACAAGGGACATACCAGCCAAACTACTCTACAACTAACCAGCAACCCCAAAGTAGAAATAAAAGTATGTACCTCTGTAATTCCTTTGACAAAACAGAATTTTTATTTTTTCTGCTCAATGACAATGTTTCTCTCAGATCCTTAATTTCCTCTCTCATCTCATGATATCCTTCATGGCCCTTAAACTGATTTCTGTTTCTTTAACTCCTAAAGTTATCTTAACTTCTGGTCTGTTTGATTTTAATAATTTTCCATAACTTCTTCAAACAATTGCTCTCTTGCGTTTCTTCTTTCATCTCTTATCTCGTGTATCTCCCTAGTGGATCTTGGTATAACGAGCTGGTCTTGGCACATTTCTTTATTGAAGTCCATATCAAACCTAAGTCCAATCTAACACAAAAATTCTATAACAGAATTTGGCTTTGTTAGTGTGTTGACAAACTTGTTCCAAAATTTCCTGTCTAATTTCTCTGTCTTCTTCAGAAACCTTTAACTTTATTCTCGTTCTTGGTGGCTCAGGTAGTCCCACTGGTCTCACACTGATACCTCCCTGAGTAATTCTTGTGACAGCGATGAAGCTTACAAGCAAAAAATAGCTTCTGTTATGAGGAAAATTTAAATCTTTAATGCTGACAGTGGTGCCAATTGGTTATACGAACATCTATACCCTTTCAAGTCAGAACTACACTTTTCCACACTAAAGAATTTGCAACACTCGTTAACTTCACCACTCTCTCTTGAAAACTGGTTCTGCTGATTTAATTTAATGAACAGCAATTAAAATAATTAGACTCAATGACGTAGGTAACACTCATGGGATTTCGACATGAATCTAAGAAGCTGTTCACAGTATACATCATCAATGTTTAAATTAAAAAAATTTCAAGAGTGTCATTAGGTTTCCTCTCACTCTTCTCTTTTATAAGGTGGGCAAATTTAAAGCCTCTAGCCTTTCCCTGTAACTCAGTTCTTTTAATTCTGGTATCATCTTAGTTGCTTTTCTCTGGACCTTCTCTATTAGCTCTTGGTGCTTCTTTGGGTGTGGTGACCACATTTGAGAAGAATATTCTAGTTTTGCCCTTATGTGTAATGTGAACACTTTTCCTAAATAATTCCTTATCCATGAAATTGAATGCTATTCTAATATTTGCTAGCTGACAGTTGGTCTCCATAACTATTTTCCTAAGGTGGGACTCTTTCTCACACACATATTCCTGCAGCTTGTTTCCTGATGGATAATAATCATATTAAGGCCTTCTTTTGCTCTGACCCATCTTCATTACTTTACATTTATTAGGTTGAACACCAACTTTGGTGTCTGTCACGGTCTCATCATAAAGCGAAGCAATCCTCCATGATTTTTGCCTCTCTCATGACTATTTAATCATCTGCAAATATATTAAGGTAGGAATCCATGCCTTCAGGTAAGTCATTTACATAAATCTAGAAGAGTAATGGTTCCAGAACAGGACCCAGTTGCACTTCACTGGTGACTTCGACCTACTTTGAGAAGGCTCCTCTGGAATGCATCCGTTATTCCTTTCCATTTAGGTACACTTCTATATATTGAAGAAGTTCCACCATTTGTTTTAGAAGTAAAATGTATGAGAACAACATGTGGTGTGAGTAGGGTGGACTGAGTAAGAAATGATAAGGTAAGAGAGAGGTGTGGAAGTAAGAGGAGTACATATGAGAGAGCTGAAGAGGGTGTGCTGGAATGCTCTAGACATATGGAGAGGATGACTAAATGGGCAGAGACGTTGGAGGAGGTTGGAAGAAGGAAAAGTGGGAACTGAAGAGGAAGTGGAAGGATGGAGTGAGGACACTTTGAGTATCTGGGGCCTGAACATGCAGGAGGGGGTGGGCTGTACTTGGGACAGAGCAGATTGGAGCAATGTGGTGTACATATGGCAACATGTTGCCAGTGGGCTGAACCAAGGTATGTGAAGCAGTCAAGGAAAACCACAGAAAGGTCTATGTGGCTTGGCTGTGCATAGAGGGCTCTGGATTTGGTGCTTATACGTGATAGATAGAGACAGGAGGAGAACAAGAGGCCATGCTTTATGTGTTCCTGGTGCTACCTTGCTAATACAGGTGATGGTGAGAAAGTATGAAAAAAAATCTATCTTTTCTTCCTTGTTTTACACTTATTTGCTGTTTCCCAGTTATCTAAGTAGTGCCAGGAACAGATGAGGAAAACAACCTAATTCACTCGCATCCACTCTTTAGCTCTCATGAATAATGCATCAAAATCAGTGTCCCCTATTCACAACCAAGATCTTCAGACATTTCTGTGATTTCCCCTGACCATTTCACATGCCTTGGTTCAGCTCACTGACATCAAGTTACCCCCTATATTCCATATTGCTCCAGTACACTCTGTCCCACGCATGTCTCACATCCTCCTGCATGATCAGGCTCGGAATGCTCAAGGCATCTTTTATTTCTTTCCATCTCTTCCTTGGTTTACCCCTTTTCGTTGTTACCTCCACCTAAGACATGTATTCCCTCTTAGTCATCCTCTCCATATGTCCAACCTATTTCAGCTCAGCCTCTTCAGCTCTCGCAAAATATTCCTCTTACTACCACACCTCTTTCTTGCCCTATCATTTTTTATTCGATCAACCTTTTTCCTATCATGTACTATCCTCAAACATTTAATTTCCAATAAATTCACCTCTTCTGTACTTTGTCCTCTGGGCCCACACCTTGCAACCATACAGTAGCAGGACTACTATACCATCAAACATACCCATCTTTGCATTCAAAGACAATGATCTCTTTCTCCACAGATTCTGCAATGTGCCCAGGACCTTCACCCCTCACCCACTCTATGACTCACTTCAGTTCCAATGGTTTCATTCACTGTTATGAACACTCCAAGGTATCTAAAACACTCCCATTCCTCAAAGGCCTCTCCATCCAAACTCATATTCCAAATAACCTGTTTCTCTCCACTGCTAAACTTAATAACCTTACTTTGATTCATGTTTACTCTCAACTTGCTCTTTTTAAAAACTCATCCAAACTCAGAAACCAGCTTCTACAGTTTCTCACTTGAATCTGCCACCAGCATCACGTCATCAGCAAACAGTAACTGACTCGTCTCCTAGGCTTCCCACCTATGGCAGACTGCACAACTGCATCTCTCAACAAATTCCTCGCATTCACCTCCCTCACCACCCCATTCATAAACAGATAAAACAACTATGGCGACAACACACACCCCTGTTGAAGACCCAACTTCACCTGGAACCACTCACCCTCATCTCTTCCTGCTTGCACATTTATAGATGTTATATGTGTCACATGTGTAACTCACCTACAAAGCAATAAATCCAACTCAAAACATCCAGCCTGTGATCAATGAAAACTGGCATTGCACACTTCAAACTTTATAAATGCATAAATGAAGGCTGTTTTAAGGTCACAGGAATATTTTCATGTAAGAGAAAAGGGAAATGCTTTGACACCAGTGGGGTAAATCCAAATTTTGAAATCTACACTATAAAGGCTTATTTGTATATATATGAACAATGCAGTAAATGGATTAGCATATATGCATGCCATTAACCATTCTGTCCCTAAGTCTACACTACATTACTAGGTATTGAAAAAGTTTTGCCTTCAGCAAAGAGTTTCACAAGAATGATAAAATATGCTGCTGCAATTGTATAGAAACAGCAAAACTATCAACTCATAAAGGTAACAGAAAACCTTATTTTTTTTTTTTGGCCACAAAAAAGGAAATAGTGTATATCCAACTAATAATAAAAAGTAGACAATGTAAAATTTACAGCCACAAAGTCTATAAACAATTCTAACAATCCATGCATGATTCTCTCCTTGATGTAAAAAGATGCTGCATGTGGACCACTAAGACTCAGCTCCCTTACATGAACAAGAACTTAGTGCTCCATTTCCACTCATTTCAAATCCAACCAAGTTTTTCTCAATCAAGCATTTTTGCAGTTATGTAACCCAGGCCAGATCCTGTGAAAGACTTCATACCAGTCACCACATAAAGGAAAATGTCAAGAGAGGAGAAGATGGAGAAGCTTTTATTGGGCAACAACCACTATACAAAGACAGAAAAATCATAAAGCTTAAACGCTAGTGACCAGCCCATTCCACATTCCCATGATGTGCTTTATAACCCAACATGCATCATTATCATTATATGTGTGCTGAAACATGCATGTGCATAACCAGATAACACAACAGTGCTAAAAACAAAAGATTTACATTTAAAAGACTAAAACTGTGCCCATAGATACAAATTACATGCATTCTACACTTTTAGCACTATATACATGTCAATTTTCAAAGCTATCATATCAACTCATAGGTATAACCCTGAAGCTTAAATACTAGTATATACAGCATTATGGTACAAGAACAGCACATGGTTGTACAGTAAATGAATACATCACTCCACAGTGATGCTGTTTCACTTAATACCTCTGACATCTAAATAAGTATCATTGTATTAATGGTGGATAAAAATTCTCAGAGTGAAAAAATGGTAAAAGTGAATTACTATGTGAATCACTATGATATATTTTTGTAATAATGTAAAGTCCTTGAATATCAAGATACAGTCCATCATCCATCAGCATGAGAAAGACTGAAATAAACAAACACGAAGTCAATCTGAGAACATTCCAGTGATCAGAGTGTTGCTCTTTACATAATAAGGAGTCAATATGGGCAATGAGACTACTTTAAATATTAAATCAAACACCCCAGATTCTCTTTTATGGGGCACCTGTAGCTTCAATGCTGCACTCTATTCAGTAGCAAGGAAATATGGACTCATTTGCAGTGATACGCTCTTTAAAAAGACTGTACTCCCATTGATGACGATACCTTGCCAAACGTGACCTCACTAGTGGTGTAACCACATGCAGGTAGATTCTTGTAACACCCTGCTTTAATAAAGAGTATTAAAAAATGGGGACTATATAACAATATCACTATGTTATATAAGGCAAACATGGGTCACTAAGAATGACAAGGTTGTGATAAACCCTAAAACAAAGCAAACACAAAAAATGACTGCAGTATCAACTAGAAGTTCTAAAGCTCTAATAAATACCGGAATCACAGTCATCAAAAAGATATAAATAAATAAATCAGTTGAAACATCTTATACTTTCCTCCATTACGTAGGGTGGCAAATACAAAATCTTCACACACCAGGATTCCCATACACTCCATATTCCTCCATTAGAATGTTCCTTTCAAAGGTGTATATCCACACATTTATCCATATCGCTCTTGGCCATTAAGTCCATCCTCAGTCACATCAATCAGTTAGTTACATTCATTCAGTCATTATCTTCGAGTCAAATATTTTGTCATGCAGAAACTCAGTAGTGTATTACATGATTCTTAGGATCAACATCCATCAAATTTCTGTAACTCAAGTGAACTTCATAATTCCTCACCTTATACAATCTCCAAACCTCAAGCCCCTGCATATAATCTTCCAATAATTCTAGGAATTGAAGACCTATTTTTAAAAACATATAAATGAAAAAGTTGCACATCTTTAAATACACAACATACCTGATAATTTACAAATTTTCCTTTATTCCTCTCTTAACTTCAAAGCCACAACAACAGAGATGTCTTTCAAAACTTTTCTATTTCTGATTCCATTTTACTACTTTTATTGTTGAAAGTAAACCCATCCCTCACTATAATGATACTCATTATATGGAAATCTGCAGCAACATATCTTTTAAATTAGAAGGTTATAAAATTGTTTTTATGATATTTTGAATCTCAAACCTAACAAGGGGAACTTACACTGCCTGTAGTTCTACCATATGTTAAATTTATGGCCACAAAAAAATTATGTCAGTCAGCTAATCAGTCTCCAAAAATCTGTAAGTCATGATGATTGCCTTTGCCTAACTCTAAATATGAACTTCCTATCACTTTGTACTCCTAAATCATAGCACTTGCAAAACACTTTATTTTCCCTAACATCTATCTGTAATTACCATAAGACAATTTTCTCTGAAAGAGTCCTGGTGTTACTGAGGACCTCTTTTAAAGGTTGCTGTAGCCCAAAGCTGTGCTAATTCTAGAAGCAGGGAAATAAAGACTCATTTGGAGTGAAGTTCTTTGACGAGAACATACTCCCAAAGTTATAGCCTTACTAAAGGTGACTTTTCACAACCAGTGCCACTTCTTGCAGGAAGAGCCCAGTAACACCTCCCTAACTAATAAACAGACTTACAAAATTACACAGCACAAAATCTAATCAAACTGTCAACTTCAAAAGGAGTACCTATTGTGTAAATATGAAGTTTATATCACGTACCAGTATTGTTCTTGTATTATCAAACTAAAAACAATGTATTGTTAGAATAATGTACACACAGGCACAAAACATGAGGCCTAGTAAGTGTAAAACTCACTACTAAAACTGTACAAATAGCCATTAAACACAGAAATACACAATGTGTAGCAGAACATTAAATATTTCAACAACTACTAAACGATATGCAGTGTTCCATTCTGCACATACATACAAAAAAAGGCATGCCTCGAAGCACACTAATTATATCTATGATGACTCTTTATCATGAACATTAAGTATTAAAAATCTTGGAGTGCCTCATTCGTTTCATTTTCTAATTCTAAATTAAACTCTCTTCACTAAAAGATTAAAAATAACTTGAGTAAAGGCATGATATGTTGTTTAGGGTGTACAATATGCTGTTCCAGGTTCTTTGCCCAGTCACCAAACTTTGTAGTTACCACTTCTTTACATGCCAAGCAACATCATTCGATTCAAACACTATACTTTGGCCTGTGCTCCCCAGAATTTTTCCAAGTATTTAAGTTGTTATCTGCCTCTAACCTGTTTTCAATATATATGGTAATATATATATATTTTTTTCATACATATTCGCCTTTTCCCGCATTAGCGAGGTAGTGTTAAGAACAGAGGACTGAGCATTATAAGGAAAATCTTCACTTGGCCCCTTCTCTCTTTCTTTTTTGGAAAAGAAGAAACTGGAGGGGAGGATTTCCAGCCCCCCGCTCCCTCCCCTTTTAGTCGCCTTTTATGACACGCAGGGAATACGT
>JAYMFT010045778.1:0-15430 GCA_038088735.1 Panulirus argus | reverse complement strand
CAAATATATATATATATATATACATATATATATATATATATATATATATATATATATATATATTCCTACGTTCACGAGGAGGCGTCAGGAACAAACGAAAAATGGCTTCGTTTGCCAGATCCAATCTCTAGTTTCACGTATGATGCCTCGAAAACTTAACCTACCGTCCAGCGCCAAACCCTACAGACTACTCCATCGTTTATCTTGATCGCTTCACGAGAGTTGGTTCCGCTCACTGACAGCACGTCGCCCCCCATATACCACACTGCTTCAACTCGCTCTATCCAGTGTAGGTCTCTCACCCTCCTGAACGTGCAAGCCGCGACATCCTTCTCTCTCCTCCTCAGCAGAGGAGCGGTAACAGCTACACAAGGTCATGTGACATTCGACCATGTACACAAGTAATGTTCACATGACATCTGATATAATCTATTTACACCACTGTTCCCCCGAGATTCGAACCCTGGACCAACTGTGTGGCAGGAAAGTAGCCTAAGCCCCCAGGCTACCGTGGGCTTCCCGTAGTGCCTCGGGAGTCGATTGAAGGGCCTTCCATCCCGGCGCACAGCGTGGACGCCAGTAATTCCAACTCGTACATGGTGCGTGACGCAGCAGCGAGATCCGTGGATCAGCCAGTGGCCTCGGAGGAGGAGACGCTGCTTCAAGCTCACCGTGACCTGAGGGGTCTGGCTACCTGGCTACCACACAGATGATCCGGGGTTCGATTCTCGGGGGAACAGTGGTAAAGGGGTTGCATAAACCTTGTACACGTTAATCACTCGCGAAGAAGAGACAGGAGGCCGTTGGATCTGCTCCAAACCAATAACACGGAACCCTTTACCAACGCTGTAACGTGTACATCAAGAACATCAGTTTACCAACGCTGTAACGTGTACATCAAGAACATCAGATCACTACAGAAATTACGACAACCTGCTCTCAACACACGGTAGACAATCGCAATAAAAAGTTGGAAGCTTTTACCATGACGAAACTAACTGGGAAGAGAGAGATCATTTGGTAAAAAAATAGAGCGAATAATCTGTTTTAAGAAAAAGACATGAGCTTTCAAACATGAACATTTCATACAAAGGACTTCAGACAGCAACAGACCACCGGGTCCTTTCGAGGCTGTTTGTGATGGTGGAAGACATCAGGAACTCACAGAGAATACCCGATAAACTGTCAATGTGACTGAAGATAAATGAAGACTTTACAAAAATCGCAAGAAAGTATGAGAGAATGGAAAAGATTGTACAAAGAAAAGGAAGAGAACAAGAAAGATAAAATAACGGCAAGAAGTAATGACAGGAGAGAAGCGCTTGTAGAGACGATCAGGAATGCTGACATGGAAATAGATAAATCACACAGAAGAAAACGAAGAAGAAAATACGAGAAAGATATCAATATCACGTAAAAAAAATATCAACAATTATCATTATCATTTGATTATAACCCAAAAGAAAGAGTCACCGGGCCTTTCAAAGCAGGAGATGAATAAGAATGATCCACTGAGAATACCTATGACGATTCTGGATCAGTGAATCAGTGCAAAAAATAATGAAATACGTATAAAGAGAGACCTAATCAACTCGACGAGACGGCCATCATGGGTGGAGAAGTGACAGGGAGTGACGGTAACAACTGCTTGACGCACCAAGAAACGGCCTCGTCGTCAGGAGCGGATGGACGCCCGGCGATGTTCCTGCAGGAGATGTGGTGATCCTCAGGCTAACCTTCGGTGCAGGTGAGGTACCCGTGACGGTAAACGTGTGGGTTTCTCCCGATGCAGTACGGTACACCTGTGAGTCTGATCTTTCGCGCGATTAATGTCTTTGGAAAGGGTTATATAAAAAGCATACTAGTGAACAGCCAATCAGTCACAGCTAATCAAGCTGCACCAGGTAACAGCACGCAAACACAGCTGCCATTGCAACACAAGAGCATACAAGAACTACTGCTGCACGGACGGAAAAATAATGTAAACACTCTCTCTCTCTCTCTCTCTCTCTTGACTCGGCTGAGGCACCTCACGAAGTAAACCGCTGGAAACGAACAGCAAACAGAACATGAGAGGTGCAGTACGAAGATGGACCGATGATGTGTTTTTCTCCAACAGAACATTCAAGTTTGCAGCAAATGGAGCCACACCGGATGACGATGCAGATGAACCACAGAATAACACGTGATTCAGGAATATGAACATGATTGTAGCCACAACAAGGGAAAATGAAACACGGAAGACCTGAGCGCTTTCGTGATAATTCACGTCGCCAGGAATACAGAGATAATTATCTCTGTAAAGAGATTATTTCTCTATACCTTTAGATGTGAATTATCACGCATGCGCTCAGACCTCCGTGTTTCAATTTCCTTGTGGCTAACAGCATATAACTATAGGGGTTCCTTATGGAAGAATATCGAATATAACATTCTTCATGATAACGATATGCATCAGGGACGGAGAAGATATCAAAGCACGTGTAATGCAATGCTTGGCAGAGGAACCTGGAGGAAGTACGAATGATAAACGCAGAAGAGGACAGAGGGAAAGTGCAGCAACAAGTCCTCAACATGACATGGAAATAAAAATCTAGGACAATCTAATGAAGGTCGGTAGAAGAAAACTCGAGCGATATAAGTCACGGGAAGTTATATGGGGCCTAACAATTACACCCTGTATATGACGTCATGGAAAGATATGTGACGTAACAATTACATCCTGCATATGACATCATGGAAAGATATAAGGGAGGTAATTACACCTTCTATATGGCCAACAGGAGGGCAATTTGCGAGGAACACAGAGTTAAAGACTAACAGGTAATCAGAAAAAGGAAACGCAAGGTAACAGAGAACACAGTGATGAAGCACTCTAGGTAAATAATGAGCGGAAGGATAATGAGAAGTTAAAATGAGAGAACAGAACACAGATTGTGAGGGTGTTCAGTACATACACAAAAAGTAAATTTGATTGCTGCTTTATTATATGGTGACCACGAGGAGAAGGGAGAACCAAAACGCCTAAGAGTTTAGTGACACTTTATGCGTGAAATCAAGAAAAAGGGAGCGTTTGAATTATCATGAGAGGTTCAAAAAAAAATCTTTATCCGAGAACGACAAATTTACATATATACTGTACATATCAGTGATCAGGGCATGAATATGCAGGAGGGTGAAAGGCGTGCACGGGACAGAGTGAATTGGAACGATGTGGCTTACAGGGGACGACATATTGTTGATGGACTGAACCATGGCACGTGAAGCGGCCGGGGCAAACCATGGAAAGGTCTGTGGGGCCTGGTCGTGGATAGGGAGCTGTGGTTTCGGTGCATTGCATGTGGCAGCTAGAGACTGAGTGTGAGCGGATGTGGTCATTCTTCCTCTGTTCCTGACGCTACCTCGCTAAATGTTTGCACGTCCAGGCAAATGTTGAGGATCCACCATTAAAGCATCAATTTTGGCAGTGCAGTGGGAGCGGATGACTTCACTCCTGAACAATTCTCTCGTTACCACAAGGTCTGCCAGCGTCGTCCTCTCTGCACTGGCCAGGCACAAGGCTGGGGCGTGGCCTCTGTATGCAGATCACTTGCAGGTGTGTGGGATGGAGGACAGTTATGCACAGACTGCCTGCCTACAACGGGCAGTCATATTGCCGGCCATCACCTGCAGGCCTGGTGAAGGACTCGGATTAAAAACACAATTATCTAGGCCTGTGCCCGCAGGTGGTGGGGAGGTGCTGCCCGTGCCAGGCAGAGTCAGTTTACCTTGAGCAACTAAGGTCAGGTATCCGTCAGCATCAGGTGCTGGTGGGACTCGACGCTGTCGTACCCGCGGCTCTCTCTCTCTCTCACTCCTCTTCTCTCACTCCCTCCCACACGCTCCTGTCTCTGATGCGTCCTTGCAACACCGTACAGCGTGGTCTATGGGATACTCTTCTTCCAACACTAACCCCGCAACACTCTAATTCCAACACCCAGATACTCTCCAACCTATACTAACGCCATCAAATATTCTGCTTCCAACATTAACGCCCGAACACTCTGTCCCCAGCATTCATTCCTTCACCACGGTATCTCCAACACTACACCAACAGTTTTTCCTACAATTTTCATTACAACATTGTATCTAAATCGGAGAATCTCGAATACTTTACCTTAAAGACCATCTCAACCTCTTTCCTTCCACCGCCTTTCATCCATGCTTGGACCACCATCTTCCAGCTGTACCTACCACCTCTTAAAACAATCACCACCTCCCCTCACGCTCCACCTACAGCTGCTACAGCGACAGCTGCGCCTCTCACGGCCGCCGCTGGCTTCAGCAAGCCCCCACACAACCCTACCTGCCACGCGTCGCCACCCTTCACTGCCTTCCCATACGGCCCCCGGGGCCTCCTGGCCCTCGCCACCCTCACAGCCCCCGGCGAACAGTGCCATCTGGCCCTCACCGTCCCCAGACCAAGGTGCCACCTGGCCCTCAACACCTACACGGCCCCCGGCGCACAGTGCCACCCGGTCCACACTGTTCTCGGCCTACGGTACCACCTGGCCTTCACTTGACTCAAATGGTGGCACTAGGAAGCCCTTTAACTCAATGGTATGGTGACTACAGAACAACGAACAAGACAAATAATGATCATGTTGGGTCCTGAAGCACGTCAGGAGGTTCCTTCCCCTTGGCAGGTCTGATAGTAACATCGTTAGCAGATCCAAGACTCCTTGACGAATTGTACCTGCATTGGAGAACAATACCGCACCATCTGAAGCCTCTCCCTGTACGTGGGAGTACACGGGAAGGATATATGAGGACCTGATGGTCCATGACCAAGTTATCTGCTGGAGGACTGTACATGGGAAGGACAGATAACAGGAGAACTGATGGTCCATGACGAGGTCGTCTCCCGTCATGCACCGTGGTGTTTCGGTGTATCGTGTACTCACTCGCCCAGTGTAACCAAAGTGGGGACGAGTGCACTCGGGGAGCACACATGGAGGGGCAAGGGGCCGGCCTCCATCACCGCCTCCCACACACACACACACACACAGTCCTTGGTGTCCAGAACTGGGCACCTTGCCATCAACACAAAGGTTCCTGGACGCTGGCTTTGTGCCTCTCTCTCTCTCTCTCTCTCTCTCGTCTGGGAACGCACACGTCGCACCTGTGCTTATGTGTATACCTCATGCGTTCGTCTGGCGAGCAAAGACATCATCCTCTGGAGAGGAGAGCTGCCACTGTTGGCAACGTGGAGACAGTGGAAGGTCCGGACATGATGACGGTTCGACATAACAATGGTGAGGCGAGGGCAGCTTGGTGGCGCTCCGAGGCCGCTGTCAAAGGGGCAGGGTGAGTGAGGGTATAACAAGGGCAGGACAGCAGCAGGTTGCGGGGACACCAACAGGATGACGACGTCAGGTTAACGGTGACACGGGCGAGGTCAGGCTGAGGTAAGGCTGGTTACAGACACGAACACAGGTTTATGACGAGATCTGGGCAAACTAAAGCGAAGATTTCGAGGGAGCAGACAGAACACAGGCTGAGGGTAGGGCACAGGCTGACAACAGGCAGAACACAGGCTGAGGGTAGGGCACCGGCTGACAACAGGCAGAACACAGGCTGAGGGTAGGGCACAGGCTGACAACAGGCAGAACACAGGCTGAGGGTAGGGTACAGGCCGAGGTCGAGATGAGAGAAAAATGGACGAATCATGAATGCAGAAAGTAATTTGAGGCCAAGGTTGAGGGAAGAGCGCATGGATTAATATAGAAGAGAGACAAGATAATGACATCACATGAGGAGAGTACACTGTAGGGAGAGGAGAGGCAAGGGTGAGAGCGAATCAGGATGGCATGTGAGAGCGCAGGAGTCCTTGGGAATGTCTTGGGCGCTGGGCACAGGAGGCAGAGGGAGAGCAGGGTGGTGGAGGGAGGGAAGTGAAAGTGGCCCCTCCTTCGCAGGGAGACAGGAGGAGCTGCAGCGTGGCACCAGCTGGGGGGCGTCGCACCTCCTGACGGGGAAGAGAGACACTTCCCATCGCCCCGTCTGTGAGGATGTCGACCGTCTTTTGTTGCAATGTGAATGATGACCGCCGACACTGTCACGAATGACAATCACCGATTCAGTTGGTTTGTTACGAACTGCAGAGAAGGAGACACGAGCAGTCCTCACTACTTCCCTGCCATCTTGTCGAACATTGCCAATGTTTCTCAAGTAAAGTTTGAGATTTACTTCCATATTACCTTCCGGAGAGCATATTCCTGCACGATCCCCTGAAGATACTGGGCCAGTGCAACGTCTGCTGTTGCTTCCCAGTGCAAGTATTCGCCAGGTGCACCGGACACCAGTCCCTCCCAGTACGGGAGGTCAGGTGAACTGGACGACTGGGTCAGAGGTCACGCTGCTGGGCAATCCATGCAACTTGGGCATCCAACAGACAGGGTAACTTTACTTTCCCCTGCCATTACTACCACACCTTGTGGTTCACACGGTCACCACCATATGGCTCTCAAAGTCACCACACCCTTCATGCCGCCCTCACAGTCAAGCTTCCTCCATGTGTTGCCAGCTTGACAACATGTTTGGCTTCCTCCATACGACGCCAGCTCGACACGTTTGCCTTCCTCCATGCGGCGCCAGCTTGACAACATGTTTGGCTTCAAGCACGTGGAGCCAAACTTGACACGTGTGGCTTCCTCCACGCAACCATTTCCAGCTTAACTCCTCCACTAGGAGCGTCATCACGCGTCGTCAAGATCCGACCAGACTAGACAACGGCCTCACGCAGACCCCCAGGCACGGATGAAAGGCAAAACATCAGCCACTGGGGAGGATGATAGAATTCGAGGAAGCAATTTAGGAGGTAAAGTGAAAAGTGACTGTCCGTAGCCGGTACGTTACTGTAGTTGATACGTTACTGGAACTGGGACGCTGTTACGGCTGGGATTTCACTGCAGCTAGGACGTCACTGCAAGCAGTAACTTCACTGCAGCTGGTACGTTAGACTCATTCACAGGGATGGCGCAACCCGGGAACGTGAGCGCCACGGAGGAGGAGGAGGAGCCCGGTAACACCGTCAGCAGGCGGAGGGAGGAGCGCGAACGGACACACGCTGACACCGTTGCTCATGGTGGACGCGAGACAGACTGTTTCAATCGGGCCTTTGGACCCATGATGACCCAGCCGGGTGAAGGGTCAGGCCAGGTCACACCGTGTGGCAAGGGTGACAGGAGAGGTGGGGAAGGCACCCCGGGCGGGCTGCTGGCCCCACAAACTCCACACTGCCACCACAATGAACCTTCGACTAAGGATGATTCTCTGACGTCCCCCCACTCCCCAGAGACGACGGTGTTTTCAGCATGTCCCGAACATTGTGTACAGGGCTGAGGGAGAGGCGTCCCAGGGCCGTGTGGTCGTCTCCTCACCGGGACTGGTACTCGTCCGCACACCCTCCTCCAGTCTGAGGCGATGGTTCACAATCGACCATGGACCATACTGCTCCGTGAGCCATACTGCTCCATTCGTGCTGAGGGAACCATACTTGTCCAGTGGTCCATGATGAACCATGCTGGTCTATAAACCATGCCGGTCCATGAACCATACCGATCCACTCGCCTCATGTCCACTTACCAAACATCACAAGCTGCACGGGAAGCCAATATGCCATGGTGACTGAAACACAGTTCGCAGGTTCCTGAGGATGACGTCTGTCTGCTCTGATTTGAAGGTCCAGATCCGCCGGTGGTCACAGTCGCTGGGACTCACGACAGAGATTACAGTTCTTCTCCAGAAAGCAGGACAACACATGCCACATACATACAAGGCTAAGGGACCGGGCAACACAAGCGTACAACTCTCTCTCTCTCTCTCTCTCTCCTCGTAACAACAGATGTATAGTTTTTCCAGTACATAATACAATTGGATGTATGTTTGGTTGGTATACAACACGTATACTCTCTTGATAGATTGTTCAGTAGATGACTAGTGTTCCTCTGTATCTTACGTTTGGGTGCACGACACTTCGGTGTACTGTACAGGAGGGGAGGAAGGTGTGATTGCAGAGTGAGGGGGCCCTTGGCTGGGGTCGCCGGAGGAACATGAGGTGTGGGAGGTGGAGGAGGATGAACCAGGGTGTAGGAGGAGGGGCGCCCCTCCCCCCTTCCTTCCCGACACTCACGCGGGGTAATGCATGGAACCGCCAGACGTCCAGAAGCAGTCAAGCAGGCAACCGCTGCCCGCCTGTCACGGGTCGCCACCCACACGGGGGGGGAGCTCTCCCCGCCAGCCGGAGGGAACGCCCCGCGGACTCTCGCCCCAGCGAGACATCCCTAGTGAGGGCAGCATCATCTTACGAAGACCCGAGTAAACAAAACCGGAAAATATGACGATGATGACAGTTCAAATAAGAGGGAATTCTCAGTTGCTGGTAATGAGGATAAAACAAAATCTTTACTAACGTCTGTAAGATGAATCGCGCGCCATCTCTGAGCACTGACGGTACCAACCTGCAGGTTCGGGGCGGCCAGCGTCCGTCCAGTCCTGGCTACTCACGCCCAACTATATCCTCCCCGCCATTGTCTGCCGTGGGTAAATATTTGCGCTGCAAATGTTGTAAAACTCGGGTTGACGCTGGTTCCAGACCAGGGCGTTCCATATCCAGGGCGAGGCTAGCGCAGAAATCCCCAGAGCGTTGCAGTAACTAGGATGTGCGCCACAGCTCTGGCAATGCACGCATGTTGACAGTCTTCGACGGACGGAGAAAAGCAGAAATGTGTAGGCTACAGGGCTGATCTCTCGTTCTCGTTTACTGGATACGGCAGTGCAGTTCGTGGTGGAAAAGTTTATTGATTGAGTCCATCACACGAGCGATAGGATGAGAGAGAGAGAAAGAGAGAGAGAGAGAGAGAGTAGGGGAGGTGGGATAGCATAAGCACCGTGGTTACACCACACGGCTCTTGCTTGGCTCTGGCCTTCGTATATGGCACCTTCGCCTCCACCAGAGACCCTGTGGCCCAACGCCTCCACATCGTAACATGTACTCCACCCTCGGCCTGGGAATATGGCAGTGTCAGAGCCAACAATATGTCTCACAGAGTGAAGAGCTGATGCAAGCTCGAGTCCAGCGAGGATTGGGCTTAATTCTGAAGTCATTTAAGTGTGGATGCTTAACCTGACGGAACAGCTTTTAAGCTGACCCGAGCTTGATGACGCTGACGCTTACGTAGTTCTACGTACAGCGCTGTCCGCCTCCCTGGACATTTTCAAAGGCGATGTCACACTTACGCTACAGTACTTCAGTCTCTCTCCTTTGGCCTTGATTGTCATCTTCAAACGACTGGGGATTCTCGGTATTGTGGGTCCGCGTGTTGGGTCCATCCGATCTTGATCTCCTGAACGAGGCGAGGCACTCATGAGGTGTTGAAGGATGCAGGCGTTCAAAGCGCCCGGCGCGCCAAGAACTCTCACGTTTACCCACATTTTCTCGCTCCCAGGCGAGAATTATTTTTTTTTTTTCCCTTGGAAAGGTAAGAGCAAACCATATTGAAACACAGGTGGAAGAAATATAGCGCTCTGAAGCGAAATTCTCAACATGAAGTTGCAGCACGGAAGAGTAAAGAAATAACATCATTCCCCTCAAGATAGCCTGAGGCACAATGAGGCGGGTTACTGGTCCTCACACCATCAGCAACGCTAGTCTCAGCAATGTATGATGTATGATGACTTCACCCTGAGACTGACGTATGCTTGTACCCACAATAAACCTTATCTGTGTATCGCCTCTGAAAATATATGGGGCGTGGGTGGATAACTGTTTTGCGGACACTGTATGTGGAGTGTCTAGAAACGTCTATGTTAGCGTTATGGCGGCCGACGGGGTTAGCAAAGTACGCTTCTGGACTGTTTGAGGTAAGGGTCAGTCTGCCCAAGTGTCACTGACCCGACCCACAGCCAGGGTCAGTTGGCCTCAGTGCCCCCGACCCTACACAGGAAGGACGAATTGACCAAGAAGATACAACGAATATTTACGTAAATGTCCAGAAGCCCTGACCACGAAGCAGCGACACCGTCAGCGTCAGGAGCGGCTGACGACCAAGGACGACAACGACGCACCAAGTGGTCGCCGCTGCGGCCGGCCGTCGACGACCAATATCATATAATGACCGAATGCAGGCCGGGATGTGGGCCTCCCGGGCGTCGTGGTCCTGGGCGACTAGATCAACGACCTGTGTGTGTGTGTGTGTGTTCCACGGCCCACCAGCCGCACCCTTCACCCACCTTCCTCCCCACCCACCTTCCTCTCTGTTTGCCCGCCCGTCCACCCACTTGCCCACCCACCCGTCCACCTGTCCCCCGCACTTAACAAAGCCTCTGTGACACCTCCCGTTCCTGGCCAGGCCGAGCCACCATCACCATCGTAATTCCCACGTAATCCCAGAGCCGCTTCGAGTAGTGTTGACCCGCGCGTCATCCTGGCAGCCACGACCTCTGGTTCCCCCGACCGACGCCCAGTGTAACCGGAACATTAGTCGGTGTAAACCATCGGTACAACTTGCCAGTCCCGAGGACGAGCCAAGATTCCGTGCTTGAGACACAACCGCCACACACACACACACACACACACACACGTCTTCCCAAACCCTGACACGGCTGGTCACGAGTCGCGTTCGATACATGGCCACGCGAAGGACTGTCGCCTCATCTCGGTGTCAGATCACCCGGGAAAACACGTGGCAAAGACAAAGGGATTTTCTTAACGAACGCAGCGAGGTACCTGCAGGAGTGTGAGTGCTGACCCCAAGCCAACGCTACCAACATTACTTCCGCGCAAACAAATTCACCTGTTCACAGGAGCGTGTGTATGGCGAGCCAGTAACCAGGTCAGGCAGCTGGCGGAGACTGTGATGTCCGTGTGGGACGCAAGATGAGTGCATGATGACTGCAAGACGGGCAGAGGTGTTATAGCGCTTGTTGAGGTGATCCAGTTGGGTGTGAGAGAGACGGAGAGAAGTGGACCGTTTGACTGGGATGAGGTGAAGGCCATTGGGGACTGGATGGAAAGTGCAAAGGTTCCCACAATAGAATATGCCGGTCTGCTGAAGAACATGAGATGCGATAATATGGTTGACTGTTAACAGGGGAAACTCCATCATGTTACTTACAAAACTGAGGAGGGAGGTTTAGAATCAATGTAAAAGTTACGTGTTCAAAATAAAAAAAAATGGAGATGTGGTCACTGGAGCATGTTGGTGAGAGAGACTGACCAGTTGAGGAGGAAGATTGAAGGAAGGGGTTGAGTCAGTATCGTTGGTGGTGGAAAATGGATAGGTGAGCAATATTGATGGAAATTAAATGTATCAACTAACAACAATAAAAGTACAACGCATAACGTATGCACCAGAAAACATTCTTTTCACACATATATTTCCGTGAATATCCACAATAAAACTATAGTGAAGATAGCGTAAAAAAAAAAAAAAGCATGATTCGTTGGTACGTAAGGACTGTGGGTAATGTGGACGAGGCTCCGGTAGAGAATATGGGATCGTAAGATGATAATACAGTGATGTGCGCTGCTTGAAGGACAGGCATGAGACGGCACACAGCAAGGCTGAGGTCAGGTGGCGCCACCTGCAGACTACGTTCACAGAGGCTGTCACAGTATGGAAGCACAACAGTAAAATGGACCATAAACCCATGAATGGCTTCAATATGATAATATAATGGCGGCTCATATCGTTAAAATATTACTGAAGCTGTCGAGGTGACAAGGAGGGTTCAGGAGGTGAGGAATGAATAGGGTTCTGAAAGGTGAGGAATAAAGTGGGTTCAGGAACAAGGGTTCAAGAGGTGAAGAACAAGGAAGGATTGGAAAGGGGACACATAAATGGAAACATTTTTTCGCGTGTGGTAAAAGTGGATGGTATGAATGAGAGGTATGAGTGAGAGGTGTGAGTGAGAAATGTGAGTGAGAGGTATGAGTAGGTGGTATGAGTGTGTGGTATGAAACTGACGCTGAAGTCCATCAGATCTGTGCACCTTCACCACAGATGGATATTTGTTAAGTCAACTGATGGTTATCAGAGAGAGAGAGAGAGAGAGAGAGAGAGAGAGAGAGAGAGAGAATCACATTAACAAGATACCCGTACAAGGAAAAGCACTTTCCAAAGAAACCCCCCCAAAAAAAAAAAATCACACATAGTCAGAGCCATGATCATACCTATCCTAACTTACTCACCCGTACAAATCTCCCTCGCCTCCACACCACGCATGCTGAAGCTGCAGCGGATACAAGATAAGGCGCTACGATTCGTCACGAATGAACAGCACCCCCAACACAGGAAACAACGTAGAACAGCACGAACGATGAAAGATTAAACCAGTCGGTTCACACCTGAGAGCAGTAGCCCAGAGTGTCTGGCAAAGACCTGAGGAAAACCATGATACAAACTACAGACAAAGCCGAAATCTGGACGACAGTACACACCTGGAAGAGCCTTGGTTCCCTGGAAGCCTCAGAGCACTCAGGGAGGTTCGTTCCAGTCATCCATCGATGTACACAATGAACAATGTTTAGCTTAGCTTCGTGAATTTCCTTCATATCTTCATATAACCAAAGATACAATACTTATACACACAGAACACACACACACGCACATACACACACACACACTCACACACACACACACATAAACACATACACACACACACATACACGCAGTCTGCCGGGTGTATAATTAACGCACCAGAAAAACGATTCCATAAAATCACGCACTTGCATAAAAAACTTACACCACACACACCTGCACATACTCCGTCTTCTCTTCCATTTCAACTATCCCTTCCCTTGTCCCACATCCTCTTCCTTTCCTCAAACCAACCTATCAAAAACAAAATAATGAGGGAAGGTAATGACAGAGTCCGGGTGAACCATGGTCGAGCGTAATGGAAGGTCCTGCAACAGTCATATGCTGATGATGCTTTGCCGTTAGCTACGTCGGCGGAGTAAGGTGGGTGGAATGTTGAGTTACTGATGCACGTACGAGGAAGCGATTTAGAGTAATGGCAAATAAGAGTAAGATTATTTTCTTTTGTTTTTAATGCAGCGCATCATCTCAGAAAACGTTTGATTTCAGAAAAGAGTAAGAAGTTGCTTAGCGCTTTGACCAGGCAGGGATGGTAGCTGAAAAGCACTCGCTGAGAGTGAAGTAGCGAGAGTGAAGATTAAGTGTTGGTGCACCGTAATCTATGGTTAGCGAGGCAAGATATATCATCGAGCGGGCTTGACCCGATCCTGTGTATGGATGACAGTCTTGCTCTTCCTGGCTGTAGACAAGATAAGCACGCAGAGCTGTGTCGGTTTGTGACACAGTAGACTAGGAATCCTAGACAAAGGTTGGGTTTAAAAATAAACGGCAAATACACCTGCCATGATGTTATGGCCGCGTATGACTGAAGGTACGGGAGAACAATGATAGCGATTGGTGAATGAACTCCTAATGACCAGGTGTATTTGAGTTATGTACCCAACTGCTTCTCCCGCCTTAGCGAGGTGGCGTCGGGAACAAACGAACAACGACCTCATTCGCACGCCCGTCAACTCTCTAGCTATCGTGTTTAATGCACTGAAAGGCAGCGCCTATACCACCCACAATCAGGTCCCACAGACTAACGCCAGGGGTTTCCCTTGAGAACCACGGGTGATGGCGTTCGACAGGTTCGTCTGTGGTGAGGGCGGAAGTGTGCATGGAGGGGCTGGTCTCACCTCACGGCTTTAGCCGACCCCACAAAGTGGAGAATTAAGACCTGCGCTGCAGTAATGTTCAACACCACCTCAGAATTCTGAGGAACATGTCTGGTGTTGAGAGCCTCTGAGCATTTTCGATGAGAGACTCTTAATTCACCTCATGCACATGCGAAAGACGAATCTATGATACGTGGACAAAATCCTGTCCGTCCAGAATAAGCTTTCCAGTCTGTGGTGAATGAAGACTATAGACATTCCACCGAGAGAAAAGAAATTGTCAGATATTGTGCAGTAGGTGATGGGGGGTCTGTTGAGACGTGGGAGTCACTCGTGACATTATAAGGAATGAAGGAGAACACAAGCGTTGGTCAGGGACGGGTGAAAGTATAGTAATGTGGAAATACTGAAATGAAGACAGCTCGAATCCCTCATATGATCAGGTCAGGTTAGATTGAAGCGCATCAAAACATGGCTTTTCGTGAAATTAATGGAAGGAAGGAGGGAAGAAAAAAAAATAAATTGGAATGACTTAACGGTAGAAGAGAGAGAGAGAGAGAGAGAGAGAGAGAGAGACGTGGTGACTTAAATGCCAAGGTTCGTGTAGGTGGTGTTGCCAGAACTCTATGAAATGGTTGAACGGCTGGAATGAACTAAAATGCTTTCCTGAAGTTTGTATATTTCATACATAAAAAGACGGAAAACGTCACCCACAACAGTCCAAGGAATTTCCATCTGATTTTTGCCATGTGCTAGGATAAACGAGGAGGGAGGGGGGGGAGGGTGGAGTGTGACGTGTGTGTTACGTAACTGAGTTGTCTGAGGACACAGCTGGAATAGCGATCTCTGTAACACCAGTTTCCAGGACACTGACGGGTCTTACTGACTTAAATTTAGCCTCGAACATGAATATCAAAGAAAGTACCAGACTCCAATGAGATACAGAAAAATACAGAATTAATCATTCTTTATCTACAAATGTTATCACAAGCTTCTGTTATACGGAAAAAAAAAAACGGAAAAGAAGCAAACAAAAAAATACCATTGAAGAATGTAATATGTGACCATAGCCCGTTCTCCTGGCAAGGCATCATATTCCTTCATGAGTAGGGCCATTTGAACCTTGTACGCCTGGCAGCTCAGGCGACGGTAGGCAAGGCGCGAGGTTCAACACCAGTAAACCTTCGCCATCGCCTCAGTGTCTAGTCGGGACGGTTAGTGAGTGGGTGTGGACCTTTGCGTCCTCCCGAGGTCAACTTCCATTGTGTTCCAACAGTGACTATCTAATTCCCGTATATACCGCACCAGTTTATGAATATAGTCCAAAAGTGTATAAGAGTAGAGTTCGGAACTAGACGAGTCGCCTTGGAATATCTGGATTAAAGTGACGAATTAACGGGACGTGCAATGAGTTCATCATGATCCCTTCCACTCACCGTAAGTTGCAACATCTTCCCCGCCCTTCACGGACTGGGCTTGTCTTCGTGAGTGTTTCTGTGAGTGAGGTGCTTCCCCCGGAGTACTGTGTGCTTCCTGGGGTGTCACAGGTGGGGCACCTGCCACTCATGACCCACCCAGGGTTGCCCCCTGCGTCCCCTAGCCTTGCATCTTCCCGTCCTGTTATACGTGGTGCCGCTACACTCCCTTTCCTCTCCACATTATCGTCCATTGTGCAGTTTCTTGCAAGTTGTA